>RAHM01000252.1:1155394-1195714 GCA_003713295.1 Parotia lawesii
GTATTTCTGTGCTTAAAACTGTTCTTGCAGCTCAATACCTGCACAAGACCTATGTCCTTTACCCAGGGGAAATGGCTGATTAAATACAGAACTGTTGTAATCTGAAAGGCCAACTCATTTTTAGGGTAAAAGCCAGAGATTTCACTTATTTGTGGTGTCAACAGCTTTGGTCCAAATAATGTACCAGCAGAACTGCTGAGTGTCCTGGGGCAGGAGGAGTGAGTGGAGGGGAAGCAGGGAAGGAAAGGCTCTATCTACCCTGTTCCTGTGAGAACATCCCTAAAATGTCCTGGAGCAGCATCATGCCCGTGTTGGCAGTAAAGCAGTGTAGAGACAGAGGTAYAGGAGCTGGCTCTGTAATATCAGCTAAACTGGCCCAGTTCGGGCCCAGGCCAACTGGCACCAACCCATGGGGGCTGGCATGGGCTAGGAACCACCCCCTGTGGATTGTTTTAATCCAGACACCTTGTTCTGGAGGGTGAAGGAATTTAACAGTGTGGATGTGGCCAGCCACCCTTGTTGCCTCAGAATCACAGAATGGTTTGGTCTGGAAAGGACTTTTGCACCCACACCCACAAACCCAACCTCACTGCCCCTCTGGAGAGCTGGAGATGGGGGTAAAGGGTGGGTTAAATTCTGTTTTATACCCCCAGCAAAGGTGTGGGAGTGAAAACTGTACAGATGACTCTTGAGAAATGCAGCCCTTAATGCTGCTAGGAAGACTTGGCCTTTCCAAAGGTCAGTTTCCTAGAAGTGTCTGGCTCATTACCCAGGAGGAATCCCATCCTTGAAGGAGGGGGATGAGGTGCTGCTGTTCAAGACGTGGTTTCCCAGGAAAGTCATGCACTGGGGAGCAGGAGCTATTGGCCYTGTGTGCCTCTGTGGAGACCTCTACGCAGAGGGGGCTTGGAGTCACTGAAAATCATCTTGAACATTTTGTAAACTTCAGCAGGTGAGACTCAGGTTGGTTTATGCCTTGTCAACATGTCTGTGAAGAAGGGAGATCAAAAATTAACAACTCTTTGACTCCCCTGTTCTTTTGAGGGATTCTTCCATGCCGGACTGTGCAGGTGCTGCAATGTCAGCCCTGCTCCCAGCTGAGGTTGGAGCAACCCTCATCCCCCAGCATGGGGACCAGCCTGGTGGGGAAACAAAATCCATGGGTGGAGAGGTGAAATAAAAGAGATGAAATGAAAGGAGGGAGGCAGAGAGCAGATTTGCGTGGTGCTCCCAGAGGCTCATCTGATAGAACGCAGAATCCCGGAATGGTTTGGGTTGGAAGGGACCTTAATCCAGTTCCAACCCCCTGCCRTGGGCAGGGACACCTTCCACTATCCCAGGTTGCTCCAAGCCCTGTCCAGCCTGGCCTTGGACACATCCAGGGATCCAGGGGCAGCCACGGCTTCTCTGGGCAACCTGTGCCAGGGCCTCACCACCCTCATGCTTATCTCAAGGAGATACTTAAACGACATCAGATATCAAGGAAATGCTCAGAGTCCTGTTTCTATGACTCCTAAGAAATAACATAGTCATCTAAAAAGTGCTTTCCATCCACAAAGGGTGTAGGTTCAGGAAAAACTAATTGAARGAAAAAAAATTTCACAAAAAAAATTAATTGAAATTTAAACTAGAACGTGGGAAGCAAACAATTAGGTGATGTAGGAACAAGTGAAGAACCAGGCACTGCCACTTCTCTTCCCATCCCCAGCAGATGTGGCCCGTTGGGTGGAAGAAAGAATTCCACCCCCAGCTCCAGCCCCTGCAYTACACAGTGCCCTGCTTGGCTCATTGGAAATTGGTGATGTGCTTGATGACATCATGGCTTGCACAACTGGGTTTTGTCTGGGATATTGACCTCGGAAGGTGTGGGCTGCTTTCCAGAGGGCTGGAAATGAGGTAACTGAGTAAATTGAATTATCCAACTAATTATTTTAAGTGACTCTTCCAGGTGGCTGGTTTTCTCTGTTCTTTAGAAGCGTCCAAGGCCAGGTTGGACAGGACTTGGAGTAACCTGGTCTAGTGGAAGGTGTCCCAGCTCATGGCAGGGGCTTGGAACTAGATGTTCTTTAAGGTCCTTCCAACCCAAACCATCCTTTGATATGATATGATATGATATGATATGATGTATGATAAGACACGATATGATGTATGATATGACATGATATAATATACTTCAAGCCATCTTTTATAACTGAATAGGCACACTTCTTTGTTAGATTAGTGGTGTATTTTCTTTTAATGTTATCCCTCACTGTGTGTCATCTGTCCAGGTGGAGATCTGCAGTGGTTGACTCACAATGCAGGATTTGGATGTCTGTAATCACTGTGATTTCTCTTGGGGACAATGGCATCCAARCAGAGACAGGAACGGTGAGGAAACTTTGTGCAACTCCAAGCTTTAATCAGGACACTGACCTGTGTAGCAGACAGGTGTTTAAATCTCAAGTAATTTATTATTATTATTTATCATTTATAGCAGAAGAAAGATTGCTAGCAGGAGGACAGAGGAATTCAAGACAACTGAATTGTGAGGAGGGGGGCAGAGGGACACTTGATGAAGCATCTTATTAAAGGCTCATTTGCAGCTGGTGCCAAACCAGACAAATACGAATAATTGTAAAATGATTAGTTGCAAATACAGTCTGGAAAGCTTCTGGACTCATAACAGTGCCTTTCTCTGGTTTCTGAGATGGCATCATTTGACCATACCCATATTGTGCAACTGTCTTGGCTCCCAGTCCAAGGTGACCACATCGGGCTGCCTGCTGGAATAGTTCCTAGCCAGGACTAATCATTGAAACAGCCCAGGAATTTTTGGCAGTGGTCTAGCAGAGGCCAAAACTGCCAGGGCTGTTCTAATAACTTGGATTCTAATATTGTGTGTGATCAGTTTTCGGTGGTAACATCCTGGCACAGAGAGTTCAGCTGAATCACTGCTCACACTSTGCTACCTGAATTAGCTGCAGCTCAATAAATTGTAATGTGATCTTGGAYGTAGCAGGCACAAGGGAGTTGTCTATTGCAGATGAAAACAAGCATGGGAAGGTCAATGCCGTGCTGGCCTGACTGATTATAGATATAAATGTGTAAGAATCCAATTGTTGTGGCTGCAGCATTAGCAGCTTCCTACCTAACAAGAACCAGTGGAGCTCCATGATTCTGTTTTTGATGATGATGATGATGGTGCCAAAGTCAACAGAACCCACCCAATACACCATAGGATCAGACATTTAAATGATGCCCAGAGGGAAGCATTTAGACCCTGCTCACTGTTTAATGAAGACACTTTGTGCATGCTGAAAAGCTTTAGCAGAGAAATTTTCCAGCTTTCTGCAGCGTTTTCTGAGAGCTCTCTTTCTCACAGAAACTATGAAAAACATTGCTACGGGTTCTTGTAAACTAACTTTTTATCTTGCACCTGCTGTTGTTCAGCAGCAGGGTTGTTATGGTATACTGAAGAAAATATTTTCAAATGAATGTTTTATAGCCTCCACCAATCATTCTAGGAGGTGGATGCTCAGTGACCAATGACCTTATGCCATGCTGGCGACCCAAGTTATATAAACCAATTTATAATCAATTAGATAAGCCATTTTTTCTCCTGAACTTGGTTGTGTCATTTCTCGCCGTTCGTGGTGCAACAGCAACAACACTTCTGGTGTTTTAGTTTGTCATCAACTGCACAATAATTCTTAGAAATCAAGGCTTCTGTGTTATTCTGTAGGATACCATCCACACAGAAGTCTCAGTATTTTCCAGGAAAAGCAGCAGCATCAGAGCTGTGTGACAGATCAGGAAACTCCTTATCAGGACCTCTTATCACCCTCCTCTCCACAGAGGAATTCCTCTTTAGCTTAGAGGTGCAGAGGACAGTACATTCTCCCAGCTGATGTTCAGTGCTGTCATTTAAATGTCTGCTTAATGTTGACTCAGTGTCTGGGTTGCAACATGAAGGCACAAGCGGCTGAGATCACAGCAGCCAAGGGCAGGCAWTAATTGACCAGATTCCCAAACCTCAGCACGGCGCCATCCGTCGTGTACCTTAAATGTACAGGGGCCTCCCCCTGTGCCCCCTCAGTGACACCAGCGAATGTCTCACGCACCAGGATTCATTAACTGCCCTGCTGTGCTTTTCCTCCTCTAGAAAGTGTAGGATATTTCTTTAATAGAGGACCTTTGTAGCTGTCTCCAAGCACAGTGAGGAGTGATGGAGAAACAGAGGTAAAACCTGCCCTGTGCACCCATTTAGCCCCTGTGAGGTGGCACAAACCACTCTAATGACAAGTGACACGTGAGAATATCGTGTGCAAGAGAAAAGTGTATCTATGAGAGGATGTCCACTGACAAATTTTCATGGATGAAGCAACCTTGGCCCTCATTTTCCCATTCTCATTGTGCCCTTAGCAGGATGATGCCAAAGGGTAGAAACATGGAATCACAGAATGGTTTGGGTTGGAAGGAGCCTTAAAGATCATCCAGTTCCAACCCCCTGCCATGGGCGGGGACACCTTCCACTATCCCAGGTTGCTCCAAGCCTCATCCAGCCTGGTTTTGAACAGTTCCAGGGATGCTCCAGCTTCCATTAAACTAGGCTGTTCCAGACAGAGAAACCTGGGATAGTGGAAGGTGTCCCTGCCCATGGCAGGGGGTGGAACTGGATGATCATTCAGGTCCCTTCCAACACAAATCATTCCATGATTCTGTGATTCTATAATAACGATTTTTGCCGTAATTAGGAAAGCCAGGAGAATACTGAATTATGTTTTAACGTGCACTTGGTTTTAATGGAACATAAGCACATGGTGCCTAAATAACCATGTGCCTATGGGATGCATATTTATAGTTAAAATGGTAAAATGAAGTTTTGCCACTATCCAAATACGTGCACCCTATTTTAAATAACCTTCCTCAAAAGCATAATTCTTAGCATAATTCACAATTCTTAGGCTTTTTGTTATTAGCCATTAACTATTAAATTGCACTTAAAAGAACATTTTTGGGAAAATGCTGAGGCAAACCCCTCCTATATAACATCATATGAATTGCTCTGGGTGTAGTTTGTTAGCCAAGGAGGTAACAGAGAAGAAAAATCCTTGCCTTGCAGAAGACTGAGGAATCAGAGTTAAATGCTGTTTGCAAAGGTTTGCCCCACTCAACATTTCAGATTTTCCTTGCAATATCACCTTTGGAAAGGGGCTGCTGGGGCAAAATTCAGGAAAATTGAATTGCAAATTCCCCCCAGCTCCTGTGTGCTTAGAGAGCTTGATTTCTCTGGGATAGGTACTTGCAGCTCCTTGAATTCCCAGCTCATGTGTGGAGGTTAATGTTCAACAGAGATCTCCAGGACTCCATCCTGGCCCTGGGTACTGTGGCGTTCAATTCCACGAGCACACTTCCATGTTCCAGCCCCAGGTCACTGCTGTGCTGCATGAATTGTTCCGCTCCTCGCCTGTTTTATACAAGTTTTACCCGGTTTTAAGCAACCAGTTTGCACCTGTCTTTGTTTTTGTTAGAAGTCGAAGTAATGGAATTTTCCTCTTGCTCTGAATGACATTTTTGGGCTGCCTGTCCTAGCAGGGCTCAAAGTGTTGGTCACTTTCACAGAATCATGGAGTCATGGAATCCTTGGAGGGTTTGGGTTGGAGTGGACCTTACAGGTCATCTCATTCTAACCCCCTGCCCTGGGCAAGGACACCTTCCACTAGACCAGATTGTTCTGAGCCCCATCCTTGATTGTTTCCAGGGGCATCCATCACCTSTCTGGGCAACCTGTGCCAGTGTTTTACCACCCTCATTGCAAAAATCTTCTTCCCTATTTCCCAGAGGGCTGTTCTTCTGYGAGAAAGGAGATTGTTCAGCAAAATCTGCATGCTGTGGCAATCCACACCAATGAAACTGAAATAATGTAACTCCAATAATAGATTGACTCTGTTCCAAAGGAGGGAAAGAGTAAAGCCATGGAGGTGAGTGGAGCCTATTCAAATAACAAAATGTAATCACAACCTTCCCCAGTGCCACACTCTGATTTTATTTGGGAGAAACACGACTCCTCCCTAACATGGATGCCTTATGGACAAGTGCTTCCACTTGTACAACATTCCCACACTGCTCTGTCTGTGTGAAAGACAGGTGAGGGAAATTCACATTTCGATGGGTCTTGAGAAAAACAAAAGGATTTTATTTTCTGGGCTTATTCATGCTGGTGTTGCAGGTCAGGCACCTGCCTCTCTGTATCCCACTAAAGAGAAAAGAGAGGGGTGACAAATTAAATTTCTTCTCCATTAGAAATGGGTAAAGCTGGAGAGCTGCTGGTAAAGGAAAAGATAATTTCCAAGGCAAGGGTACAAAAAACCCAAGAGGGACAAAAAAGAATCACTTGGCATTTCTTGGTTAATTAGACTTTATGTGTGGAAGACGGAAATCAGTGTTTATCTTGCTGTTATTTGCTCCATAAACTCACCTTGTTGCCTCTCTCTCAGCTGCTCGAGCTGGCCCATTACCGTGCAAATTAAACATAAACCTCAGTAATGTTTTCATCCTTCGAATAATTCCTGGAACAAAAATGCCATTAACTCCGAGTTAAATATAATAAACGAGGTAATAAGGAAGCAAACCACTGAACCAGAATGTCGGAGGTAAGAGCTGCAGAAACAGCTGGGCTGTGRCAGTGTTTAACCTGTTTATTAGCTCAGGATTTTGTGAAGAACCTTCCCTGCATTAACCCCCTACTCAGAAAATTTACAGCCACAGGGATCATGCCCTGAAGTGAAGCCCCAGAAGATGCTGCCCTTCGGGGCATTATGTCAGACAAGATTCTTGTGGAATCAGCCCATATCCCAACCTTTCGGGGCAATAAGAGGGGAAATGTTTGGCATTGCATCACAAACTTGTGCATGTACATGAAATAGTTCATTTCCTTTAAAAGAAAAGAGATATATTAGTGCGTGTTAGAACTCTTAACTCCTGAGGTTTTTAATATGAGTTACAGGAACTGCGTGCAAAGAGGTCAGAATTTGCGCCTTAGGG
This sequence comes from Parotia lawesii, assembly GCA_003713295.1. Taxonomy (NCBI): domain Eukaryota; kingdom Metazoa; phylum Chordata; class Aves; order Passeriformes; family Paradisaeidae; genus Parotia; species Parotia lawesii. The sequence goes on from RAHM01000252.1 coordinate 1,162,421, forward strand.
CTGAAGGTGAAGCAGTGGGGAATGATGTGGGATGAAATGCCAGGCTGGATGGGGCTTGGAGCAACCTGTTTTAGTGGCAGGTGTCCCTGCCCATGGCAGGGGTTGGAACAAGGTAATTTTAAGGTCCCTTCCAACCCAAACCATTGTATGATGTAAGTGAGAACTGAAGGAGGGGGAGAGCTTTGTGTCAGCTCCCTGCAGCGGGTGAGGCTGTCCTGAGACCTGTTTAAAAAGTGACAAAGAACAGTTGCCTCACCTCAAGTCTTTCCCAATGCTTTCCTCTGCCTTTAACATCATCCACCTGGTGACAGGGACAGGGAGATGGACACAAAATGTTACGTGAACTGTCAGTGAGTGACGAATCCAGGGTCAAAGCTGGGTCCCCACTCCAATGGTCTCCAACTTCCGAGTGCCCCCTGACCCATCCTGGTGCCTGTGTTGGGAAGAGTCCGCAAAAGCCACGAAAATTGGTGCAGCTCAGTCGGGCTTGGCTGATGGTCAGATTATATAACTGACACACATGAAGTGGAAATTCACCCTTGGGGATTGCAACACGTTCACTGCCACCTGTGATAAGGGGGATCACCAGTCCCTTTCCAGAAAGTTCATGGCAGTTACTCATTGACAAAGCCCTCACTTGTCACACTWGCACAACCCCACGGGCCCTATAAATACGGGGTGTCTCTCCCAGCCCTGCCTCAAGCCAGCTCCAGCCACCATTGGTCTTCCAGGTGCTTTGCAGGACCTCACAGCCCACAAGCAACTGACAGCCATGAAGATCCTCTACCTGCTCTTCGCTGTCTTCCTCCTCCTCTTCCAGGCTACTTCAGGTGAGTAGCAAAAATCCTATGAAGAGCAAAAGGGTTTGTAAGCAGAAGCGTGTTCAAAGGGGGGAAAAAAGCATCCATCAGCTGAAAGGCAAAATCTGATGTGGGGATGGTGCAGTGGAGGGGACCAGGAGCATCTGTGCTCAGGACGCACCACTCTTGCTAAAAAAAACCAGCACATGATTTGTTGAACATTTACCTCTCATTATTTCCAGCTGAAAGCTGAGATTTTAACTCTTTCCACTCCCCACAGGTTCCGCTGACCCTCTTTTTGCTGACACCGTCGAGTGCCGGAGCCAGGGAAAATTCTGCCGTGCCGGGGTGTGCCCACCCACCTTCGCTGCCACGGGGACGTGCCACGGGGGGCTGTTGAACTGCTGCTCCAAGTAGGTGACAAAACATCTCAGGGTCCTCTGAGGGAATTTTTTTGTCCTGCTGTTTTATCCACTGTTTCTTTGAATAATCAGCACAGCTCCATGGGGACTTGCAGGGCAAACCCTGGTGGGAAAGTCCAGGGGGAGGAGGAACGTGTGTATAATGTTGATGTGTGTTTAGGGAGAAAAATCACTTGAATGGAAGTTATGTATGGAAGAAAGGGTTCAGAAGGGTCCAAATTTCCAAGAATTCAGTATTTTTTCACTTTATTTTGAATTTTCATGGGAAAAGAAAGAAAGTTTTTTCAAAAAGTTATTAGGAAAATACTTCACAGTATTTACACCCATCAGGGGAAACATTTTATCTTCCCTCTGGTTTTATTTTCAAATTTACCTAGAAAATGTACATTTAAAGTGGGAAAAGTGTTCACAGAACTCTGCTTCTCAACCTCTCCCCATCTCTTCTTCCTCTCACCACTGCACAGCTCTTAGAAAGGTGAAGAGCAGTGAGTTTGCCCGTGAGTGGAGACTTGGGTGTGCCTTTCACTTTTGACATTGGAAATCACTTTCTAGTAATGTCTGGAGTTTCCCTGCTAGCCAGATTTTTTTCTTTCCTTAAGATTTTGAACATGCTTTTAGGTAATGCTCTTTATCTTAGAATAAAACATAATCCCCAGGTACTTAATTTCTAGAATAATTTTGTTCCATTAATGGCCACGAGATGATCACTGCCAGCTGCAGTGACATTCACACCCCCCAAATTCAGTGCCAGATTAGGAGAGGTTCCCTTTGATGAAGAGCACTGGTGTGATGATATAATTCATCCCAGCAATGATGTTCAGGCAGATCCCCAGCCACTGATGTGACTGGACAGACCTTGGTTCAAAACACAGGGAGAGCTCAGATCCCTGATGCCTGAGTTTTCCAGAACTCCTTATTCTGTGATTCTGTTAGTTATAGAATTGCCAGGGTTTAAAGATTCCCAGAAACTGAAGAAAGCTGATGAGTTGGCTCTAGGAAAGATATTTTGTATTTTTATTCAGCACATGGGGATCCTCAGTGGTTTCAGGAAACCCAAGTCACTCCAATAACAGGACAGGTTTGTTGCCAGGAGATTAAGATGCTAAGGAAGCATCCACTTGGGAATTCAGGAAAGTAAATGGAACAGAAGGAACCTGATATTAGATGATTTTACAAAGGAGTGATGTGATCCCTCAGTCTCTGTGACCACTCATCCTCCCTGGGAAGCAATTTCCACTGGTAGCAAATGGACTGGTAGGAACAGATGGAAGATCTCCAACATCAAATTTCTGTCAGAACATCTGCTAGACCTGACCAAAAGAAAACTGAGCCTGGGAAAGGAACAAGACCTCTTGGAGTTGGTTTCAGGGGTAATTTTCCTATGGAAATACTCTTTCTTGGAAGAATGTACCCTGATGGATGCTGATGTTCAGCATTAAAGCTCTTCTTGTGTGGGTTGTTGGATTTTCAGCTGAGCTGACCAATACAAGAGTAGAAGTTAAAACCAACAGGGTATTCTGAAGTACAATATAATTTTTTTTCCAGCTCAGGTTGCTTGAAAACAAATTTTTGAATTTAGACAGGAAGGGCTTGATTCAGCAGGATACATTGAGATGTTTAGTGGCATTTGAGGTGCCTTGGAGTATTTAAATCATATCAGTGTATCTGGCTGAGTCAGCTCTAAGGGAAAACACGGATTTTCAGAAAAGATAGATGCCTGGAGGCCAAGCAAATACTCCAGACCATTTCAGATGGCATTAGACTTGGGTGTTCAGCAACTACCTCAAATCTCCAATCTCTATTTTGAGGTAAAATGAATAAAAATGTCATTACAAGTGGTCATGTAACTCATTTGCCACAGTTCTTGTGGACTGGATATCTGCAGACCTGGGCATCTCACACACATGGGGATGTAGGTTTTTAAACCTGCAGGCAGAACCCACCCTGTAGGTTCATTTTGAAAGGTAATTAGCAGGTATTGAGGCTTTTAGAGAATGAGTTGAGGTAACACTGCAGCAAAATAACAAGACCCTTTCTTATCCTCGCAGGGTTTTGGCAGAGTAGGAAGAAAAAGCTTTCCTGGATCAGAGCCCTCGCACCAGCAACATTTCCACTGCCATGAGGAGCTGATTTTCATGGATTCCTCCTCTTTCTAAAGCCTCCTGCAAATGAGCATTGAAAGCAGCTTCCAGAGGGCATGTCCTGTTAGCACACCGCTTCTGGAGATCCAGGTTTTTCCTCGCTGAAGTCACTCCCTTTTTGCTTTTAATACACAAGCCACTTTGGCTCCTTGGCTGCCTGTTCCAGCCTACCTCACAGGGGTGTTTGGAGGTTCAATCACTTCAGGTTCATGCAGCTCTTGGAGGATGTGAAGCAATATATATATTATTATTTTATTCGCACAGGAAAATAAACATCGTCTTAAACCAACACCGGTGGTCTTTGTTGTCACTCACAGTAATTTCCTCTCTGGTTTTGACGCAAGGCTCAGAGTGATGCAGTATTTTTTAAACAAGTGAGTCTGTGCAGGCTCACGTATTCCCAAGGGACTTGGGAAAGGGAATGGCTAAAACAGCACCCAGTTTTGGTGATGGTAATAAAGCATTTAGGATGGTAGGAATGAAAGCTGAGTTGGAAGAACTGTACAGGCAGCTCTTGATAGAGAATACTTGTATGACAATATGGCAATGAATAAACACCAGCAGTATCACAGATCTTATATATATAAAAAAATATATTTTTAATATATATAATATATATAAATATATATAAAAATATATAAATTTTTATTTATAAATATACATTATATATAAATATAAAATATAATATAAAACAATAAAATATAAAATATAATATAATAATATAAAATAAATATAAAATATAATATGTAAAAATATAAATATTTATTTATAGATATACATTAAAAATATAGACACACACACCTGAATTTATGAACACAGTGACGGGATCTGAACTATGCCTCCTCAGAGACAAGATGATGTATAGTAACATATAGACTGGTTTTTAAATTATCAGACGTGTTTTCAATAGCAGTCACAAAATTCCACATTTAAAGAATGTGCTGTAGCAAGGACATCTCACTGCCCATAACCTGCTCATGTCCAGCTTACAGAACAGACATTGATGATGTTCTACATCCCTCAAGTTCCTTCTGTGTGCTGGTTTTAGCTGGGATGGSTTTAATTTACTTCCCAGTATGGAAYGGTGGTTTGGATTTGTGCTGGGAACAGTGCTGATAATTCAGGGATGTTTTTGCTGTGGCTGAGCAGGGCTCAGTCGAGGCCTTTTCTGCTGCTCATCCCACCAACGAGAGGGCTGGGGTTGCACAAGGARYTGGGAGGGGACACAGCCAGGACAGCCAGCCCGAGGTGACCCAAGGGATATTCCAGACCATGTGGCTCACACTCAGCAATAAAACTTGCAGGAAAAAGAAGGAAGGAAGGGACATTTGGAGTGATGGCGTTTTTCTTCCCAAGCCACCGTTGCTTGTGATGGATTCCTGCTCTCCTGGGAATGGGTGAACACCTGTCTTCCCATGGGAAGTGGTGAATAAATTCCTTGCTCTGCTTTGCTTGCAGAGTAGTTGTTCTATTAGCATGTCTATCCCAAACCACAGGTTTTCTCACTTTCACTCTTCTGATTCTCTCTCCAGGGGAGAAGTGAGCAAGGGCTGCCTGAAGCTGAGTTTCTGGCTGGGGTTAAACCTCAACATCCTGAAAAAACCTCTGGTGTTAAATATGGATAAATTCAGCACAGACTCAGCCTCAGATTTCCCTCCTGCCCCAATGAAACACATCTCTGGTGTATAAACCACCGAGGTGTAATTCCARACGGGATTGTCTCCATTTCTGTCTCGGGATGCTGGACCTTAAGTCCATCAAGGTCTGGCATTTCAGCCCAGCAGCCACCCTCACTCCAGGCTCATTCTTCCATTTGTGCCCAATTTCTATGGAGCCCCTTGAGTGTCCACCTCACCTCTGCACTCCCCATGACCCCGAGTGGAACCTGGGGTTGGCCTCATGTGGGACAGCTCCCACAGCTCTCCTCTGTTGATGGCCCTACAGGGATCTGCTTTTTCCATATCCATTTCCTGCCCTGTCTGTCTCCTGCAGTGACCACTGAGTGTTCTTCCCAAGAATTTCCTCATTCCATGTCTATTGAGAACTGTTCTCCTGGGACAGCACTGGTGTTTGCCCTTGGAGGACGGGCAGGGCAGCAGCTGGAACCAAACTCTTTGATAGCATTCAAGTTATGGGAGAAAAGCATTGTTTTGGTTGATGTCCACCTTCCAAAGCTGATGCAGGAGCTCAGAAAAACTCATCCTTGATGACCTGAAGAACAGATCAGTTTTCAAAATGGTGATTGGAGCACRGGCTTTCCAAAAATCTGCTATCAGTGGCTTATCCCCCTCCCTGCTCTGGTCCATGGCAAGGACACAGATGGCCCCATGACTGGCCTTGGACAGGCCCTTCAGTCACTAACACTGGATTTTCCACACTGAAAATCAGTTTTATGCATGAGCAGCCTTTATTGAGTGCTCTGTCAAGGAGAACGAACATCGTGTACCCTCTGCCCACCGTCACCTCCACTGTGGCTGCAAACACTTGTGCCTCTCTCTGTCACTTGCTCCATCCCCTGAACTTTGGGACAGGGGAACTCATCACTGCTTCTTGCTTCTGCCTGTTTATTTACTCCTAGAACAGAGGAGATTGTCACTAAATTAATTCTCCCCTTCTGATCAGGCAGATTAGTTGCCTATCAGTTATAATCAAGAGCAGGGAATCTCCTTCATATCTGAAGGCATTTGGCTCCTTTCCCCACAGTCCAGAATACAGACCACAGGTGGTGATTTCACAAGGCATAAAAGCAAATTTCCCAAGCTCCCTGAGGGATCAGTGAGCCAAACCAAGGAATTTACCCTTTCTGGGTGACAAAATGATTTTCCTTCACAAGGACAGGTCCCATACAAAATCCACCACCCACTGCTTGGCTGCCAGGTCAAATATTAACTCAAACAGACACCTCAGGATCAACAGCTCCCTGTCAGTCACAGCCTCAGTGATTTCTCTGTTCACTGGAGAGTGTTGGGAGCATCTTTTCCTGGTCCTCAAGAAGAAGGAAGAAGTGGAGCACCGTGTCCAAGCTCCCTTTCCCCAGCGCCAAGCAGTCTTCAAGGGGGTTGTGATCACCCCAGGTACGTTTATGTTTCCATGGAGGGAGTCTGGACCTGGGACAAGCATTGCTGCCACTCTCCAGCTGGAGCTGGGGGAGGGAGTTGAGGAGGCTGGGGCTGTTCCCCCTTTCCTTCCCTCTSCCTGGMSCTGTTTGGTTCCAAAGAGCATTGAACAATGTGTGACATCACGGGCCAATCCCAGCAGGGTTTGCTCAGCAGCCTCACTCCCCAAATTAAACATCCCTGCCCCTCGTGCTGCCTGGGACAGGCAGGAGGGAGGTTGTGCAAGGAGTAGAAAAGCACTTTTTCCTTTTTCATTAATCCTGTTAGTTTTACAAGTAAGYTTCAGCCTTGATGGTTTCCTTACAGCTGGCCATGTTTTATGATCACAGACTGCACTTTTTTACCTTCTTTTTGTCTTTCCAGAAGTGAAGCTGAGGGTGCAGGCGGATGGGCTGCCTGTCTGAAACCTTGGGCAGGTGCTCAGAGTGGTTTGGGTTGTGGGGTTGTGTCCATGTCCTCGATCACAAATCGGGAATCAGGGAGATGGCCAGTGTTCCCTGTGACTCCCTTAAATAAAATTCCAGGCACACATGGACACAGTGATTTAATATAAATGACTGACTGCTTGAAACTCTTTCCTCCAGGAGGAAAACAGAGGAGAGATGAGAACAACAATCCATTTTAGAGCCTGTGTCTCTGTCTCAATAATGTGTGTGAAAATACAGGGCCTTTCCCCAAACCATCACTGCCCACCCCAGCTCTCACAGCTCCTGGCAGAGGTCTGAAGGTCCATTTCCTCACCATGTTCCTCAAGGATGTGGGCTTCATGAAGTGTGGGTGGGAATTCATTTGCTTTGCCACCCTCATCCTCTTACCCCTCCTCAACCTCCTCATCCRTCCACAAGAAGATTTTTGCTTGTTTCTAGTCCTGATATACTGAATTAAAAAAAACTGAAGCCCTTTCCTGCCCTGCACCCAGCCTGCAGCAGGCAGTTCACCAGGCACAGACCTCTCTGCCCTCTGTGTGCAGTCAGAGCTCACCCCCTGCTCTTGCTCTCCATCGTTTCAGTTTGCTGCTCTCGCTGAGGCAGTAAATAATTAATCACCCTCCTGACTTGGTCTCACTAATGATTTTTGTCTTGTCCTGTTTGTCTGAGCAGAAACGTGCACTTGAGGTTCCCATATGTCTCAGGAGTGGCATTTCTTGGAGACAAGCACAAGGGTTAAGAAACCTGTACAGAGCTCTGGTGACACTTCCTCTGGCCCATCTTAGATATGGCTGGGCCTTCACATGCATGAAAAAAAAAGATCAGATTTTATTTTCAGATACAGAAATAGGTTACAAGGTGATAAGAGACGTGGAGACATCACACAGAAGTGGACTTGATATGCTGAATCTCTGAAATCAGAGAGATGTGAGTCTCTTCATAACCACATTCGGGAAGGTGACTTGACAACAAGGGAAAATGTCATTAAACCAAGATAATTTTGGGCAAGAATGAGTAGTTTTAGACACTCCATGCAGACTAGACTCGGGAAGAAGGTTCAAACCATGATGTCATTGTTTTCAGGACAGATCTTAGGGGTTGCTGGAGGGAATTAGGATCAGTCTCCTGTGATAGCRTGGCACAACACACAGCGGTGTCCCTTCCAGTCCTTTCTGTTTAAAGACTTCTGTGATGTTTGGTACAAATCCATGGCTAAAGTCGCAAATAAAAGATACAGAGAGTAACTGATCCCTGAACCATGCTGGAAAAACTCCTGGCAGACTGGAGCAGCTGCCATGTCTGCTGATTTTATAGCCAGGAGGGGGAATTTCCACAACCCTTTCAGCCCTACTCTGCCTCCTTCTGTTGCAGCCCTAAACTCCCAAGCAAGGACTAAAGCTCTGATCCTTTCCTGCATTCATCTTCATCATCACAGAATGGCTTGGGTTGGAAAGGACCTTAAAGATCATCCAGTYCCAAGCACCTGCCTGGGCAGGAATATTTTCCACTAGACCAGGTTGCTCCAAGCCCTGTCCAACCTGTCCTTGAACACTTCCAGGGATGGGGCAGCCACAGCTTGTCTGGACAACCTGTTCCATTGTCTCACTGCCCTCACAAGGGAGACGTTTTTCCAATTACCTCATTGAAACCTACTCTTTTTCAGCTTGAAGCCATTGTCCCTTGCCCTGTCACTCCATGCTCTTGTCTCCAAGGAGGAGTTTTCTCCTTTTCTCACCCTGCCTGGTGGCTGTGGGGGAGGAAAGGCTGTCACAAGRCCATGGCCAAGACCCGTGGGGCACCATCAGTTCTGCATGGTTTCCAGCCCTGCAGATCCCAGGAACCCACCTCCCTCCTGCTCCAATCCCGTGTCCTCCCCGGGCGCAGCCCACCGGCTGGCACGGGGTGGTTTGGCTGCTCAGGTCAGCCGGCAAGGCATGGTCATGGCTCAGGTCAGGCATCTTCTAACGTGGGAGGTTACAACATCTCCCTACATCACCAATCTCCATGGGAACAGGGCAATGAACTCTCTGTTCTCCAGGCAGCCACTCCTCCRCCCACCTGTTCTGTCCCAGAGCCTTTATAAGCAGAGGCACCRCCCGTGCTCGGTCTCGGACAGCTTCTGTTCACACTGGTGTTGTCTCCATCCCTGCGAAAGCTACCTTGCTGCCAGCTGCCAGTCATGAAAATCCTTTTCTTCCTCATCGCTGTTCTCTGCTTCCTCTTCCAGGCTGCTCCAGGTAAGGCTGAAGAGAGATGAGATGGAGGCTGAAAGGGTGCAGATGCAGAAAAATTCGCTAGATCCCAGTGCTGAGGGTCAGATTACCTCTGTGCTCCTGAAATTTCATATTAGAATTCCCCTTCCCYGGTCATAGTCCTAATTTTCAAGCTATTGAGTCAAGGTTCTTCATAGTCATACTGATGGTTTCTTTCTAGCACATGATGACAAGATRGGAAAATAAGGATGCTCCTGTATTGACCTTGGTGCCAGGGAAGGTTTTGGASCAGCTCATCTCRARTGCCTTCATGTGGCAYRTACAGAACAYCCAGGGGATTAGGCACAGCCAGCGCTGGTTCATGAAAAGCTGATCCTGCTTGACCAGCATGAYCTCCTCTGTGACAAGGTGTCCCATTTGGTGGATTAGGTATCTAGCTGGATTTTGGTAAAGCCCTGACACYGTTTCTCACAGCGTTCTCCTGGAGAAACTGGCTGCTCCTGGCTTGGATGGGTGCACTGTTCACTGGGTTAAAAACTGTCAGGATGGCCAGGCCCAGAGAGRGGTGTGGAATGGAGTTACATCCAGCTGGGGCTGTCACCAGTGGTGTTCCCCAGGGCTYGGTACTGGTGCTGGTCCTGTTTGATGTCTTCATGAATCATCCAGATGCAGGGATTGAGGGTAACCTCAGCAAATTTGCAGGTGACACCAAATTGGGCGGGAGTGTTGATCTGCTGGAGGGCAGGAAGGCTCTGCAGAGGGGTCAGGGCAGGCTGGATCCATGGGCTGAGGCCAATTGTGTGAGGTTCAACAAGGCCAAGTGCCAGTCACACCAACCCCTGCAGCTCCAGGCTGGGGAAGAGCAGCTGGAAAGCTGGAAAAGGCCCTGGGGGTGCTGGTGACAGCAGCTGGACACGAGCCAGGTGTGCCCAGGTGGGCAAGGGGCCAAAGGCACCTGGGTTGTCCCAGCTCTGGTGCTGGCACTGCTGGGGCACCTCCAGTGCTGGGGGCAGCTCTGGGACCCTCTTGACAAGAGAGACCTTGAGGGGCTGGAGCGTGTCCAGAGAAGGGAACGGAGCTGGGGAAGGGGCTGGAGCAGCAGGAGSGGCTGAGRGAGCTGGGAAAGGGGCTGAGCCTGGAGAAAAGGAGGCTCAGGGGGGACCTTGTGGCTCTGCACAACTCCCTGACAGGAGGGGGCAGCCAGGTGGGGTCAGGCTCTGCTTCCAGAGAAAAAGGGACAGGACAAGAGAAAATGAYCTCAAGTTGTACCTGGAGAGGTTTAGATTGGATATTAGGAAACATTTGTTCATCAAAAGGGTTCTCCAGCCCTGGAACAGGCTGTCCAGGGCAGTGGTGGAGTCCCCATCCCTGGAGGGATTTAAAAATCGCAGGGATGTGGCACTCGGGGATATGGGTCAGTGGTGGCCTTGGCAGTGCTGGGGAATGGTTGGACTCAGTGGTCTTGGAGGGCTTTTCCAACCTGAAAAATTCCTTGAGGATTTTATTGAGGCAATTCTTAGAATAATACTAACGATGTAACCCTGCAACATGAGAGCTTTCTCTTCTCATGTTCTCACCCACATGTCCTGACTGTGTATTCTAGATTAGGAGACCTCATCTATTTTTTGGGAAAAATGTAATCCTGACTGCCAGTTTTTGCCTGAACTCTATATTATCCACATGCATTAAGTGGGTTTGGAGCACATGTATCACTCCAGGCTATTTGGGGGTCTTTGGAGTAGCTGAAGTTGTCGCAATTTGATTTGCAGCAGTCTCAGATTCGTACCTACTTTCCTAGGCCATCAGATGCCTGTCTACTCAAAGAAGAAATGCGGAACCATTGAGACAAAGCCTGTGCTACATGTTTTGGGATTGCTTTCTTGGACTTTTCCTACTTCATGCATCAGAAAATGTATTCTTTATGTCAAAAACCCTGTGATCYCTGAGGTGGCTGCAGGGCTGSTACAATTCCAGTAGAGTCTCYGGGAAAGGGCCACCAGTTATTTTCCACCTCTTCATACAGCTTACATAAAGGCCTGTAACATTATGGTCTTTTCAATTTAGGAGGCAAAAGGGACCAAGATCTAAGGATGGCTTTAAAATCAGCTGAGTGACGTCAAAAACRTGTAATTCTTGAATAATATGTGATTAGGAGAAAGGACTCGAGAAGCACTGTGACAAAGGGGTTGAGATGTAGCAGACCTGATTTAGAATAAAGCTGTGATGCCTTTCAAATTAGGGACAGAATCCAATTTGATGACAAAAAACTACACAGAGTGCCAGGTAGATCTGATGGCTCAACTCTCCAGTCCTCTGCCATGACAAACAAACACGAATTTTCCCTGGGTTTTTTGCAGCTTACAGCCAGGAAACTGCTGACACCCTCGCATGCCGGCAGAGCCGGGGCTCCTGCTCCTTCGTGCCGTGCTCTGCTCCTCTGGTTGAAATCGGGACCTGCCGTGGTGGGAAGCTAAGATGCTGCAAATGGTAAGASGAGTTCCTCCAGGGAAATGCTGCTGCACCAAGAGCAAAGAGAATTACTGGGCTTTTCCTCCTTTTGGCATCAGAGCCCCTTCTCCAGCCCCCTACAACCTCCAAAAATTACCTGCTAATTGCTGGGGTTTGTGTGTGGTAAAAAGAAAGGCAGAGCCTTGTGGTGTTGAAATATTCCAGAGAAAAAGAGAGGCTGGTTTACAAGAGTGACAGGACAAGGGGCAATGGCTTCAATCTGAGTAGATTTGGATTGGATGTTAGGAAGAAATTCTTCCCTGTGAGGGTGGTGAGGCCTGGCACAGGGTGCCCAGAGAAGCTGTGGCTGCTCCATCCCTGCAAGTGTCCAAGGCCAGGTTTGGGGCTTGGAGCAGCCTGGGATAGTGGAAGGTGTCCCTGGTGTTCTGGGCTGTCAGCAGCCACAGGTGAGTAGCTGTGGTGGGTGCTGAGAGGTGGCAGACACATCTTACATTTTGTCTGGGTTGTCTTATGGCCAGAAACACAGGTCCAGCTCACATGGGTCTCCAGTTGTCTTTACCCTCACGTGTTCCCTGATGTCTCCAGCAGTCTGAGGTGTCAAAGTAATTTGTTTGGTGGATGAGCTAAGCACCTGACTTTTCTCTGCAGGACYCCCAGCTCCTAAATCTGACACCTCACTGACCACTCAGACAAGAGCTCTGGACATCTGAGACATCTTTTGACATCGATGGATCCTGTTCTCAGTGCCCTGGGGAGCCTTTCCCATGGGGGTGGAGGCCCTCAGGAGCACTAGAACATCTGAGGAGGAGCTCTTGTCCAATAAAGATATTTGCAGTTTCAATTCTAATAAARGCAAGTTCTTGTGAAACCATGTTGCTGATACTTCCTCATGTATGTCAGGATGKTTTTTTTTTGTTCTTACTGTCTATAAAAATCAGCCTGTAAATGAATTTTATTTAACTATATTGAGTCCACGTGTCATTAAGTCCTGTTAAACCATCCTGTGGTTCAGCAATTTGTGTGGCAATGTTTATATTAATAATTGGAAAAGCACTAGGGCCCATTTCAGCTGCCATTGCAGCCCAGGGCTGGGATTCAGGAGACAGGCTCAGTCCTCTGCTCCTCTCCAGGGCTGCATCTGCCAGCCCAATCTGAAATATCTGGAATACAGAGAAACCCCAGCGTGGCAGAAGGCCAACTTCTTCAGGGCTTGAAACTGCCTCACCACATTCACGTGATTCTGCTCCTGCTGTCCCTATTTAGTGTARACCAGTATCATGTCCATGGAATTTTATTTCTCTGGATCCTAAACCGGTCAAACTRTTTTTCCCTGCACTGCTCTGTCTGGAGGCAGTGAGATGTGTGTCCATCAGCCCGGATTCTCATCACCAAGACTCATCCCCTCCTTCCCTTCCCCATCCCTAACACCCCTAATGCAAAGGCCACAAGGATCTGAGATGAGGGGTGACTCAAAGTGTCCAAGTTCTCCATGCCATGAGCTGCTGGATGGTTTCAGGACTTCCACAGGAGCTCAACATGACCAGTTTGTGCCAGCTTCCCACCAGCCTAATCGCAGTGGGTTTGGAGAATCACAGAATCATGGAATGGTTTGGGTGGGAAGGGACCTTAAAGCTCATCCAGTTCCACTCCAGCCATGGGCAGGGACACCTTCCACTGTCCCAGGTTTCTTCAAGCCCCATCCAGCTTGGCCTTGAAGTTATTATCGATCAAATTAGTAATGAATAGGACCAAGAAACCCTGTCACCACATGGGTTTCTTTTCCTCCCCTTTTCTCAGAGAAGTTTACCACAAGGCACATCTCACACGGATTCCAAGTGACACCCTCCAGCAAAAACACATAGCAAGACAATTCCTCATGGGGATAAGGAGGTTATTCCTCACAGGAATAAGGATCAAACACAAGTCTCCCAGGACAAGTCTATTACAATTTATTGAGATGTGTAACCTATGAAATAAAACACTYGAGCTGAGCATTCAGTGTGCCCTGGGAACTTTGTTTTCCAGGGTTACTCACATGATTGCTGACTCTAAAAGGAAAACAAAATAAAGAGTAGCTGTTCTGAGGGCCAAAGGAAGAACTTGTTCTGCATCTTCTCATGGGCACACACTCCTGCATRATGGTGGCCTCTCTGGGACAGGTGTTGGTTGACACAATATGATTCCAACAACAAAACTTCTTAAAAAATGAGAAATATTGGTCTTTTCTGGGTGGTTCAAGAATTACTTTGGCGTTTCTTCAGGTCATTAAGGCTGTTCGTGGAGGGGTTTACTCTCTTTCTGTTGTTCATGTTGTGGTGTGTGCCTGTATGTGTTGAATGTATATTTTCTGCTCAGAATTCCAGATTTTCCAGTGGGCTGATGCATCCCTTAAATTGCCAGAAGCTCTGCTTAGCCCATCTGAGATGTCACTAATCATACTGAAAAAAAAAAGGGGGAAGAAACTTTCAGATTTTGTGCTTACAACCAGGAAAGGATTTAAATAAAATGCACAGAAGGGATTGAATGAGCACCAARGGCTGATATTCCTGGATCCAACTCTTCAGTGCTTGGCAGGATATTCACAGTCCTGCTGCCGCTGAATTTTAATAATAAATTGCTTTTCTAGTTTACTTAATAAATTTTACTCTAATAAACTTTAAGTAAATTAAATAAATCAATTAATTTTACTTAATTTCTGCTTTTACTTAATGAATTGACAAGTCTCTGTACCTGAAGCCTCRTACTCATCTTGGAATCTCTGGTATAGAAAGGAATTTCTGCCGCTCATGTTTTGTTTTTAACATCTCTTGCTACCAATATTGAACGAAGTTTAAGTAAGAGCCTCCAAAAATAAAAGTGTCTCCAGCATTTTACAGCAAAAAAAAAGAAACAGGAAATGAAATGTTAGAATCAGTGGAGGCAGAGTGTAAATATTCAGGGATATTTGTTGCTGCAGTTTCGTATTGGAATAAAGATATGGGGTGAATTTTAGGATTACAGTAAGGAATTTGAGGGGAAAAAGAATAAATTAATCATAGAATTATAGAATGATTTTGGTTTGAAGGGACCTTAAAGACCATCTAGTTCCAACCTCCTGCCGTGCACAGGGAGACCATTACTAGAACAGGTTCATCAAATATTTTGGTTTGTCCGGAAGAGGAGATTTATGGAACGGGGGAAAATAAACCTGGAAGAACAACATGACTTTYGTGCTGTTCTTCCGACTGTGAGACCAGGCAGCCTTTGCGAGGTGGAATATGGAGGTTTCCTATGAATCTGACCCAAAAATCCCAGGTCTCAGGACAGTGGGGACATGGAGATACGTGTGCTTTGAAGCCAGTACTACTCCTCATGAGCAGCTTGAACCAACTAACAGGAACAGCAGCAAAAAGAGTTCATTTCTGGCTAATTAATAGTCTCTGCCAAAGAGGTTTCACTGTGATCTTTCCCACAAGGCACTTGAGCTGCATCATTAACGCTACAAAGGGAAGCAGTGAGGAAATCCTGAGGAAATCCTATATCTGAGTGTGCGGAGTCTGCTCTTTGCCTGCTTGTGCTGGAGGAGTTTTGCATCTGAAGGGCAGACTGGATGTACAAAAAATGAGTAATAAATGAGTAACAAACCCCAAGAAATCCCTGGAAATATTCAAGGCCAGGTTGGACGGGGCTTGGAGCAACTGGATCTTGTTGAAGGTGCCCATGATAATGGGGGTGGAATAGATGACCTTGAAAGGTCCCTTCCAACCCAAGCCCTTCTGTGGGTGTGTGATCCATCAYATCCCCGACTCACCACGGTCCTACAGCAGGGAACTCCCTGCTGGCAGCGCCCGAAGGGTCTCGTGTGGGGCGGGGGGCAGCGGTCGCTGGAACAGACTCCCCCAGCCTGTCTGCACTGCACCTCGGTGTTGGGRGCACGCAGGAAACCTGGGCAGAATTTAAAAAAAACCAACCCTGAGCTGTGATTTTCCTTCCCAAAGAAGACTAAGAACAATCCAGGTCACAGCATGGCAGCAGTGTTGAAGTTTTCCTGCAGGCTGGCCACTTCCACACCATTAAATTCCCTTTTTTTTCCAGACTGGGAGGGTTCAGTGCATCCAATGGGTCCAGTTGGTGTCTGTTCACTGCTAAAGTGTGCCCAACACACTGGCAGCACTTTGGCCAGGGGCAAAAGGGACCAAACCCCTCTTTAATTTCCATCTATTTCTATTTCTATTTCTACTTCTATTTCTACTTCTATTTCTATTCCTATTCCTATTGCTCTGGCTATTCCTATTCCTATTCCTATTCCTATTCCTATTCCTATTCCTATTCCTATTCCCACTCCTATTCCCATTCCCATTCCTATTCCTGTTCCTATTCTTTCTGGTTTTATTTCTATTCCTATTTGTATTTTTTTTCCATCTTACAATTTCCCTCTGCATTTCCTTAGATTTTATTTAGCTCTTACCTGAAGTGCCCTGGAGCATTAAGAGCAGAACAGCAAAGAAAAGGGAAAAGATCTTCATGGCCGAATTCAGTGCCACCAGATACAATGGACGCTAAGAAAAAATCAGAAAGAAGTCACTCATTTAACCTGCATTTGTCATCACCCAGCACAAACACTGTTAATGACAAACAAGCTGCAATTTTAAATAAAAATTGGCATTTATGTAATAGAGTAAAAGTTCCAGAGTGAATCTATAGAAATAACAGTTTTTAAGGAAAGATAAATTTAAAAGCAAACTGCATAAGATAGAGAAAATGTATTTATGACTATAAAATTTTTAAAATTTGATGATTATTATTGCTATTTTTTATCCCTCAACTGCAATGATAGCTTCCACCAGCTCCAGTGAAGCCTCCTATATTTGAATCCAATTCATCCTGAATGCTATTTTTTTTTTTAAATATAAGAAATTTAATTAACTTCCTCAAAAATTTTATATAAGTTTTATAATATAAGCCATCTTTCCATAGGTTCCTTTTTTTACTTTTAAGCAACACAGCCACATGCACAAAATCATCGTTATTTCCATTTAGAATTTTTTCAATTTTTATTTGAGCAACTCTGCTTGGTCTGGCTGGGATGGAGTCAACTTTCTTCCTGGCAGTCCRTACAGTGTGGTACTTCATGCTCACAGCAAGTCACTTAATTACTAAAATGTCCATTTTATTTAATTATCGTGTATTTTCTTTCAGGTAGGTGTAAATCACTTAAATCTTTCCAATTTCTCTGAAAATAAACACTCAGAAGCTTTAATTATTCAAATAATCATCATTTTTGTAGCTTACGAGCCAATAATAAGTCCTTGAAATGCCTCTACCGAAAATCTAAGAAGCCATTTATCCCTCCTGGAAACCCTGAATTGCCTCTCCACCATAATTTCTTGCTGCAAATTCCATGGAAAATAATACAAATTAATTTAATAATTAAGAATCACCATCATTGACTATAATAATCAGCCAAATGCATTAATGAAATACCAAGCACTGACCGTTTCAGATGTTCGTGAGGATTTAATTAAGGTGCAATGTTATACATCTCAGACGATAAATTTCTTTTTAGAGAAGCAAAAAATACTATCAAAAATTATGTGTTTTTCTTCTCTTTGGTTGAAACTGCTGTGGAAATTACACCTTCAGCTCACCCAAAAGGACCTGAGGAGAGGGGTCAGTGTGTCCTACCTGGTTCCTCTCCAGGGGTATCYTCACAGAGTGGTGTCTCACCCCCAAACCACTGGTTTTATATATTCTGTGGATGACAGAGCTGCCACAGAGCAGCTGGCCAAGGACATGGACCTGTCACACCAATTCCCAGCAGCCAAAATGTCACTTCCCAGCAGAGGATGGGGGATGGTGACCGCTCATGAACTCCCTCCCCTTTCCCTGGAACATGAGTTGGCTCTTCCCAAAAGCTCCTCGCATGGCCCTGGTGCGTGCCCAACACATCGATCCCTYGTGGGCGGTGGAAAACGGTGGCCTGGGACACGCAGGCTGGGATCCAGGGGGGACCTAATCCTGCAGAGCTGTCTCTGGAGCCTGGAGACGCCTCCACAGCCCCATAGCAGCTGAATTAGGGAAGCTCAGATTTTGCAATGACTCTCCCGTGTGAAAGCCAGGTGAGACCCCTCTGTGTTCATAGAATCCCAGAGTGGTTTGGGTTGGAAGGGACCTTAAAGCTCCTCCAGTGCCACCCCCTGCCATGGGCAGGGACAGCTTCCACTATCCCAGGTTGCTCCACACCCTGTCCAGCCTGGCCTTGGACACTTCCAGGGATCCAGGGGCAGCCACAGCTTCTCTGGGCACCCTGTGCCAGGGCCTCACCACCCTCACAGCCAGGAATTCCTTCCCAATATCCCATCCATCCCTGCCCTCTGGCAGTGGGAAGCCATTCCCTGTGTCCTGTCCCTCCATCCCTTGGCCCAAGTCCCTCTCGAGCTCCCCTGGAGTCCCTTTAGGCCCTGGAAGGGGCTCTGAGGTCTCCCTGGAGCCTTCTCTTCTCCAGGTGAGCACCCCCAGCTCTCCCAGCCTGGCTCCAGAGCAGAGGGGCTCCAGCCCTTGGAGCAGCTCCGTGGCCTCCTCTGGACTTGCTCCAGCAGCTCCGTGTCCTTCTGCTGGGACCCCAGGTAGAATGTCATAAGAGCAGAGWGCCCTCCCTTGACCTGCTGGTCGCTCTTTCGTTCTTGTGAATTTACCACATCTGTGCTCTGCTTGTCCTACAGAAAATAATTAGGTTGGAATAATTGACATTCCAGGGCAGCACCCACTGCCACACGGCCACTTGCCAGGTGGCCAAAGGAAAGAACCTCCACAAAAATATTTTGGTCAAATATGTGCCCCCAGAGCATTTGGACAGAGAAAGTGATGGCAGCACTGGTTTAACCTGAACCCTGAAGGCACCTGTGAGCCCAGATGTTGTGTTTTCATTGTCGTACCACCAAGAGACCAGAAAAAAACCCAAMATTCCTGTACTTCAAAGAGCATCCAGCTACCCGGGTGTCTCCCAGAAGATGGCAATGAAGAGCTAATGCTGGAATTCCCCTCCAGCAGCCTTCTTCAGTCAAAAGTACGGAAATTATTCTGACAGCAGGGTTTTATAGATTTTTTCCTTGATTATAATGCTGCCTTTTGATTCCCAGCGCTGATATGTGTGTGAATGATGTTTTCTGACAGGCCAGACTCAAAGCCCTCCGTGTTCTGCAGTCTGCTGTGGACTCCTGTGATGGACAAGAAACCAGTCACTGCTCTCAAAATCACATGGACAGGACTCGAGGAAACGGAATGAAGCTGAGTTGGGGGAGGTTTAGGTTGGATATCAGGAAAAGTTCTTTGCCTAGAGGGTGGCTGGGCACTGAACAGGCTCTCCAGAAAAAGACAGCTACTTAAAATCCCATTCCTGTATAATTTAATTGAAAGAATGCGTATATTTGCTTTATAATATGGAGGAACATTTGTTTCTATTATTTGGCTCTTGATTTTGTTCTTTAAAAAAAAAAAAAAACCACAAAAACTTAAATAATCGAGTGATGAAATGTAAACAGGCAGAAATAGTCACTGTGAATATTAAATGTATAAATAAGTTCTTAGAGGCACAGAGCTCTCAACTGAGATTTTGGGGTCACCTCCTGAAAAGGAGCTTAAAATGGGATAAAATTACTGTTTCTTCCTGTTTTTCCACTTTGTGTATGTGCCACCTGGCCAAAGCGGAACAAAACAGATCCAGCCTCAAGTATCAGGATTTAGATAAGATCTTTAAGTAATTAATTCTATTTTTTCTTATGATTGATGGTAAACTTCCTTTAAATATCTTAAATACTATAATTTAACTCTTATTTTATTTCCTATATACTGCTATTGACTCTAAGTACTGTTTTGGTCGCTCATGACTACAAAAGTTATACATTTATCTAACCTGTTTCTTGGCAGTTCAACGCATGCACTTGAAGAATGAATATTGCAAATCAATTCATATTGTATCCTGAAAGCATTTGGACAGCTGAATGCCTTATTCAGTTCCTTTTTCCTGAGGTACTGCGTGGAGCCCCAAAAATCATGTTCTTCTTTTATATAGACAACATATGCAACCATATATATACATATTTATATATTTATATATTTATATATTTATATATTTATATATTTATGCCTGTGCATATAATCTATGAATATTCTAAGAGAAACAAAGGCTGAATTTACGCAACTGCTTTATATTTTATCTTTGGTGAAGAACATGCAAATAGACAAGAATAATCCAGATAATAATCCAGTCTAACCTGTGATTTACTCAGGAATAGTCAGGATATTAATTTAAGTAATTGTTTATTTAAATGTAGACATMCTCTGTAGTGACATTTCTTACTCTCCTGTTTCTCTACAGCCCTCCTAGCAAATCCACACTAACACAGACATATTTATATATAAAATGTTGTTAATATGAACACGTGGAAGGACTCTTCTAAATCCCAGTTGATTTTTTATCACTCAGCACACCACAGACTTTGCTCCCAGTAAACATCCAGGTCTCAGTTCCTTTGCCCACACTAACACAAGTGCTGCCTGAGATGCCCCTGTGTCCCATCCCTTCTCCCTGGCTTGGTCTCCTCTCTCCTGACCCTTTTCCACCAGCCCCAGGAGGAGATCTCAGACAGCCCAGAGCACCCTAAATCTCTCTAGGTGCTGGTGTGAAGGTCACTGGGTTAAACCCTGTGTGTCCATGGGTCGCCTCAGCTTACCTGTGACAATGGGAATGTCCCCAGACACTTGAAGCAATGAGGATTCTTCACCTGCTCTCTGCCATCCTCTTCCTCCAGCGTCCTCTGTGCAAATGGCAGGAAGGATGACAGACCTTTGGTACGATTGCCCAACATTTGTCCTCGCAGCACCTCCACACCTGGCAAAAATTGGCATGAAATCCATGTGGGAGCAGGCCTGCTGTCCATCCAGTGGCCTTGGACAGCCCTGTGGAAAACTGCCCGGGCCTGACTTGGCCAAAACCTGCCTGGAAATCCCATCTGCTGTTGGGTGTTTTGAGCAGCGATGTGGAGTGAGCTGTCCCTGATCCCTCTGGGAATTGCACCTCTCCCACCACAGAGACCCCCCAGTTCAGGGAAGGCACAAGCAAGCAGAGAGTTTGCCAGCTGCTTCCAAAGCCCTGGAAATACGAGAATAAAAGTGCTGCTTGAAGAACCAGAGAGCAAAAATTCAGCTTTACACCTCTAGAGCAGCAGTAATATTTATCTGTGCTTCACTGACTTCATTGAAAAGCCATGATTTATCCCATGTGGAGTTTATCCAGCTGGAAACACACTCTAGAYTTAGATAACCTGAGGGTGGACATCTGAGCTGAGATTTCTTAAAATCCACATGGATTCCCATAGMCCATTCCTGTCCTCCTCCTTATCCAATTTTGGCATCCCTCCTAGGCATCAAGGTTTCTGGTTCTCTTGGCTCCTTGGTCCAGAAGATCTGTAAAGCACCACAGCAACCACCAGGGGAAGCTGATGACATTGCCAGTGATTTTTTTCTAGGGAAAGAGGGGAAATTCTCCCTGGGAGGGTGGTGAGGCCCTGGCACAGGTTGTCCAGAGAAGCTGTGGCTGCCCCTGGATCCCTGGAAATGTTCAAGGCCAGGTTGGATGGAACAACCTGGGATAGTGGAAGGTGTCCCTGCCCATGGCAGGGGGTGGAACTGGATGATCTTTAAAGGTCCCTTCCAGCCCAAACCATTCGATTCTACAATGAAGGAGCCCTCAGGATCAGAAGGAGCACTCATTGCATGTTTCCAGGAATTTTACATCACCCTGTGGTCTAACGTGTCTTACACAAACTTGGACGGTCTAGGATGGGTTGCACAAAGATCAGGGGCTCTGCGGTGAAAGCAGTCTCAAAGTGGACCTTCCTTTCTCATTGGAAGAAACAAAATACAGGCTGGAAAACGCTTTTTTTTTCATTGGGCTGTGACTGCATTGGCACATCCCCAACCCTTTATAGGCGTGTTTGGTTCTGGTGCACCCGTGGGAGAACAGAAGCGGCGGTGATCCTCCACCTTCTCCACGGGTAACTCTGCCTGGTTCTGGAGAGCCACCCTCACCTCTCCATCTTTATAAACCTCTTTTCCTATCATCACTCTCAAATCTCTGCTTTGATTAACCCCTTCCTTCTCTTTAGTCCAGCAAGTGCCTCCTGTGTGTTCTACATGTTCTGTAGAACCACGGGTTGGCTGCTTGCAGGGCTTCCAGGAGCACGCTGGGTTTGCTGACCTCCAAGAGAAAGAGAGACCTGGAAACCTTCCTCTGAGGCATCAGAGAGAGAAATGTCTGTTTTCCTCCAGAAACTGACACCCAGCCAGCACAGCAGCTGAGCTTTGCATTTTGAGCCACACGTCTTGCCTGAATGCAGTAACATTTTTAATGAGTTGCCACCTTAATTAATATTGAAAAGATACCAATGTCTTTTTGTAAACTTTCCTAAGGCTTACAATTGGGTCATTCTCTGAACTCTTTGCGTACTTCAATATAGGGAAGGGGGATAATTTGTGGGCCTATGCTGGTACCAGAGTAACCTGCCTGGTGCTGAAGAGGTCTGGGATATCTTTTTTTCACTGCAGTAAAACCAAAATTAAAAGAAGAAACAAAAATGAAAACCAGCACCAAAACACCATACAATCCCAGAATAACTTAGATTTTGAGCTATTCCAGGAGTTGCTAGTCTGAATCTGTGCTTAAAGCAGTGCTAATTAGGTCAGGTTGTTTAGAGATGCATTCCTTGAAATTAATAATATCTCCAAGGAGGAAGTTTTCACTGTGTGCTTTGTCCAAATCCACTGGACAAAGATTTTGGCTTTGGCGTCTCCAGGCACATTCTTTAAGTAGTTCTCCATCTCCTGTTCAGGAGGGAATCCCCTGTCCATTGTTGTTCAACCTCGTGCTCTCTGCTCAGTGCAGGTAAGGAATTCACACCCCAGCTGTGGCCATGAGGATCCTTCACATGCTCCTGGTTGTCCTCTTCCTGATGCTCCAAGGGGCTGCAGGTAAGGAGTGAGGGGARTAAAGAAGAATGTATTCACTTTTTTTCACTTTCATGGTGTCTTGGGGTGACTCTATCATGTGCATCCCCTATCAAGCTCTATGCCCAAAAAGTAATTTTATGCCTTTTCTGTGCCTTTAAACTGAGCTTGAGGAAAAAAAAAAAAACAAACGAACTTTTCAAAGCAGTTTCTCAAGGACACAGAGATTACACTCCTCTGCGCTCTCTGGCTGCGGTGGCATGGAGGGAGCACCTTGCTTGCTTTCTTCAGCCAGCTGGGTTTTTTCCTTCCCRGCGTGAGACGGAGACCTGAACTTTGTTTCCTGGGACTTTGGTTTTTCTCTTCTTCTCTTCTGGGTTGTTTCAACAGCATCAGAACACATCGGGAGAATTTCCTCCCCGAGGCCCGGGGCTGGGCCCTCACTGACCCAGCTCCGAGGAGGAGAAAAACCACACCTACAGAAAGACTCTGAAATCTTCCCAGGTTTTTCTCTAYAGCAAGAGATTTCATTTCATTATTTAGCATCATTATCCTTTTCCTGTGTGTTTGTTAAAATAAATAGTTTTTATCTCTTTCACTTTCCTTCGAGGAAAATTTTCTTTTCCCGAACCTGGTGGGGGGAAGGGTGGTTGTAACCTGTTTTTTCTCTCAGAGGATATATTGCTAGATTTTGGCCAAACTGGCACAAATAGTAAATGAGTCTTCTCTGTGCTGTGCAGGACAACTCGTGTTTCCTAGGCTGCGTAATTCTTGTGCGATCCAAAACGGACACTGCTTCCCAGGGATTTGTCGTCGCCCATATTACTGGATTGGAAGTTGTAGCAATGGGTTTTCCTGCTGCAGAAGGTGAGTAGAAATGCAGGGATCACTGTGGGAATGGCTCATACCCTCATTATCTTTTCTCCAGAGCAGCATTTTAAAGGCACAGCTCCTGCCACCTGTCTCACTTCTCTGGTGCCAAACCTGCTGGCGTAGAGGGGGAACTCACATCCCATGGCAGCCTCTGCTCTGATGTCACGAGACAGGGAGAACGTCTCTGCAGAAAACCTACAGATGGGTAGCCTGAGACTCTCTCCTCTTCACCATGCAGGGGGTGGAGTAGCTGAAGAGTCCATGGATTCTCCTTGGAAATCCTTCCTGCTTCTACTGAACGGCTTCTGGGAATCACCCTCACCCCATCGCTCCTGGTGGCACCAGCTCCTGCTGCAATGAAAAGCTGTCAGGATCTTCCCTTGCAGTGAAGCAAACATCAGAAACATGAACCAGGCAACACTGTGGAAACTGTTTCTTTCCTCCCCTTTAATAAAATCAGTTATGGTGGCATTCACATGGTTAAGCCCYGGGTGATTCTTTTGTAGGGAAGGAGGGGAAAATTCTCCCTGTGAGGGTGGTGAGGCCCTGGCACAGGGTGCCCAGAGAAGCTGTGGCTGCCCCTGGATCCCTGCAAGTGTCCAAGGCCAGGCTGGATGGGGCTTGGAGCAACCTGGGATAGTGGAAGGTGTCCTTGCTCTTGGTGGGGGGTTGAGATGATTTTTAAGGTCCCTTCCAACCCAAACCATTCTGCAATTCTACAAATAAGGAGCTCTCAGGACCAAAAGGAGCAGTCATTGCAGTTTCATAGTGGACCTTCCTTTCTCACTGGAAGAAACAAAAAAAGGGCTGGAATCTGTGCTTCTGTCTCTTTTTTCCTGCCCTCATGGCCCAGCAGTGTAGATAAAGCCAAGATATCTCCAGATGTTTCCTTCACAGGGCCTGGAGGCACCTGAGAARCTTCACTTATGGGTGGATCTTATGCAAGGGAAAACCAGGAACATTTTGAATTATATCAGCAACACAAACCAGAAAAAAACCCATAAAAATAAAGGAAAGAGAAAGAGAGTAAAAAGCGTATTTCCAAAAGTTATAGATGTTCAACACAGTGATTTGGCAGTTACCTCTTCAGAAGCAGCTGCTAAACATTCACACAACRGTGCCCAGTGGAGTATGCTACCAAACCGAGGTGGTGTGGACTCCTGATGTCTTTCTGGGTGGGTTTGGAGAGGTGACAACATATTTTAAAAAACCCTCTAAAGAGCAAACTCTGGCTCTGTGAGAGACACAGCTGCCACTAATTCTGCAGAATTAATGCTCATGGCTCTTGCAAAACACCTCCTCCTGCAACATTTCTGGGTTTCATCTATCCRGACTGTTACTTTTACATTTATTTCTAACAATCTTATTGCAAATGTCTGTTAAAAATCCATAGAACAGTTTCTCTCCATTATCCATAAAGGAAGAGCAGTGAAAATAGCTTGGACTTTGATATTTCCTAYTAGGATATCTGAAATTTGGTGAGATCGCCCCTGCCATTTATCTCTAGAAAATTTGGTTTACAGAGGTTCTCTGAATTTTAGAAACTTTGGAGTAGCTGGCCTGTGCCAAGCAGCTTTGATCACACACACATCACTGCCAGTCACAGTGTGGTTCTCAAAAAAGAGAGTGGGCTCTGCCCTTGCACCCCAGTACCTTTAATTAGCTGTCAGGTGAAAAGATGGAGCCAGACTTGTTCATGCAGATGTTAATCTCATCATTTACTCAAGATAACTGCATAATCATGAAAGTCTTGAGATTTATTAAATACATTTTGTGTACAGTTTGAAGCACTTTAATTATGAGTAACACTACTGAAAGACCTCCCTAATATTGTCCGTATTTTTTTCAAGAGAAAACTACTAGGAGCAGAGGTTGAGATTATCATTTTTGCTCCTAATTGCCTCATCTTCTGTGCTAGATACAAACTCCTAAGATGGAGATAAGATCCTCCTTCCTCTCTGGAAGGTGATCTTGGTAAAATTACTCAAACGTCTTGATTTAGAAAGAATGAAAGACATTTCTCCTCCAGACAATTTGCAGCCTCTTTGTGAAGACATTTCCCTTTATAATATATCCCACCTGCGTCAAGCACAGCAGCTCTTCAGCACTGTATTATTAAACAAAATGCTGACCCCATCATAATGTTTGGAAGTGTCTGATTGTCCCTTGCTCAGAAGAACAGGAGCTGCAGATGGGGATGGAAAGATTGCCCACCCTAAGAGCCACAACCCAAAATCTCGCTGAGTTCYTTCCAAGGTGCTCCATCCCTCCTCTGCTTCCCCCTTCCTTCTGCCTTGTACAGACAGAGGTATTTTGATGGCAGTGCTGTGACTGTGACCATGTAGAATTTAYATTAAACGGTGCCGAGGATGCTCGGTGTTAAAGCCAAGCCCTTGACAGGGCTTGTGCCGCGGTGCTGTGCCGGCCAGCACRCTGTCTTGGCACCGGGCAATGTTCTACCTGCCCCAGGCGG
Organism: Parotia lawesii; assembly: GCA_003713295.1. Lineage (NCBI taxonomy): Eukaryota > Metazoa > Chordata > Aves > Passeriformes > Paradisaeidae > Parotia > Parotia lawesii. The sequence continues at coordinate 1,188,339 of RAHM01000252.1, forward strand.
GGGGACGGGAGCCAATCGCGGCACTGGAGCTCAGGTTTGCCTTGCCCCCCGATGGCCAGGTGCATGAGGGAGGAAGGAAAAAGCGGAGGGACTTCCTCGTGGGGCAGGGAAAGGTTTATTCGASAGCAAAGCCACGAGGAGAGCCGATGAAATTAGGCAGGTGTGGGGTTTTACACCCCTACATAATAGGTGTGGAGAACATATAATAACCAATAAAATACCAGTTAGGGGGTCTTACAAGGGGGGGGGAGAAGGGATTAGGGCAAATGGGAGAAGGAGTGGGGGGTAGAGGAGTAACATGGGCCAATTACCAACCGAGGAACATAGAACTTTCTAGGGAAATAACCAAATATGAACCATAAAGGGAGGGGGGTGGCAGCAGCCAATGGTCAGCATGCTTCACACAGCCTTTTGTGTGCTCACTGTACCTGTGCTGTGGAGGCATCAAACCACTGGACCTTTTGGTCTTCTTGGTCCAGCCAACCATGGCTCTGGCCACGGCTCACCGCAACAGACTTGCACGCAGGATCTTACAGACAATAAAAATTAACGATGCACCTTTGTTTCCTTGAGGAATTGGGTTGGGTAACAGTAACAGTTGGCAAGCTAACCACAAACACTTGGCAAGAGGTGAAGCAACTGGAACTTTTGCAATTTTATTCCCTCAGTTTTTCAGTTTTATGGCCAGATGTTGGCAGACACACCAGAAATTCAATTATCATTTTTTTCTATTGCACATACAGTTCACATACAAAATTATCTAGAGAATGAAAAGCTGTGTCAGGGTATGCTTTTAAGGGAAATCATTTGTAGGCGTGTTTTCACACGCGTGTAGATAATTTCTGTACACTTTTCTGTACCTGTACACTTGGACAGGGCTCTGAACTAGTTCTGGGCTGACCTGATCTAGTTGAGGAGGTCCCTGCTCATTGCAGAGGGCTTGGATTAATTCGCCTTTCAAAAGTCCCTTCCAACTCAAACTACTCTATGGTTCTACTTAAGAACTTAATATCAAATTATTGAAAAAATTACATCAAAGTAATGAACAAAATTACATCAAAACTGAACTGATAAATCAGTCGTCAATTAAAATATTTCAGTTTAATTTTATACTAAATATTATGTAAGACATGGTGACATTTGCAGACGTCCTGGTAAATTAGGAGCACCAATCATTCAAATTAGTGAATGTATCATTAACCATTATGATGTACTTCATATGTCAGTTAAAATACTGCATGAACAAYGTTTGTTGACTGAAGGGAGGTTTAAAGTAAAATAAGATCTGAAAGAGTATTTARTATCTTAGAATCATAGAAACATAGAATGGTTTGGATTCTAAGGGACCTTAAAGACCATTTCATTCCAACCTCCCTGAGGTAGAGACACCTTCCACTATCCCAGGTTGCTCCAAGCCCCATCCAGCCTGGCCTTGGACACTTCCAGGGATGGGGCAACCACAGCTTCTCTGGGCAACCTGTGCCAGGGCCTCCCCACCCTCACAGCCAAGAATTTAATCTAAGGCATAATATGGTTTTGGAATGATCAACTGAAGGGCCTCTGGAAGACAGAAGTATGAAAAAATCAACCAGAGTCCTGGGAAAAAAGCTCAATCAGGAGCTTTGGAGCCTGAGGRTCCAAAGGCATCCTCTGGCACTGGATTTGCCCAAATTTACATATTTCCCATCAGCTGGAAGGGTGTCCAGGGACATAACCATGATGTACTCACTTATTTCAGTACATTTTGTTTCACTCAGGCATCTTCAGTGGCCACTGGCCGAGAAGCCAATGGACATTTGTTTTAGTTCCATATGTCCATTCTGTGTTCTTATATTCTGCATTTATGGAAGAGAAAATTAAGTGGGATTGCAGGGAACATGCAGATGCCATGTATTGCAAGGTTTTAAGTTGCTCCTAAGCAGGGACAGCTCGACCTATGTCCCAAGATGCTTGACACACACCATGGTGGGTTAACGTATCTTACACAAACTGCAGTGTCACAAGAGGTATTGCACGAATAACCTGGGATTTTCCAGAAAAAAGCTTCAACAGGTTCAGAAAGAAACCATATTTTATCATCAGGAAGCTGATTTCTGGTCGGATTAGATGCCACCAGGGAAAAAAAGAGCCATTTTTGGATTGGTTCCATGCACGGCTGAGAAGAGAAAGCACTTGTCAGACTCTTTTGGGACTCACCTTATAAAAGAGGATCTCAGCCCCACAGCCAAAGGCCTCAGGAAGGAAAGGACCACGAGCAGGTCTTGTTTGGCTTCGGGGCTCACCTGATACCTGGTAACATCTCTGTTCTTTTCTTTCAATGCCAGCTTTTGTCTTTTTCCTCAAAAACCCAACCCCAAAACAAAACCCCCAAACCTCTGCATTATTAACTTTAATTTATATGTAACTAAAAAAGGTAAGCCTAAGATTTCAGAAAAGTGGACATGTTGAATAAGTAGTTAAAATACGTGCTAATACCTAGAATGCTTTAATAAAAATTCTCTAGGAAAAATAAAAATCTGGTTGGGTCAGGTTACTTTAGAAAGGTCTGTGGTCCAAAGAAATTGGTGACCTCTCAGTGGAAATCTACATATTGATATATGTATATATATTTCCATTAAATATATAGTTTGAATATATTTTAAATAGTTATATAATATTTGCAATATATAAGAGGTATAAAATGGTATATTTATATATTTTAATATAGTATTTAATATATATTTTATACAGCATATTTTAATCTATGTCTTTACATGAAGACCTTTATTTCACTTTCAGAATTGCTAACTTTGTCTCCTTATTTCTCCTGATATTTTCAAATAGATACAAACTTGTGTAAACTTCTAATACTAATTTTGAAGCAGCTTTGGGTTACCCTCTATCAATTCTGTTTGCAGCAACAGGACAATTTTAGCACAATCTCATTTCCCTTCCTTGCTTGAGAGAACATCATTTGTGATAGACCAGAACATTCCTAATGCCAGGATACATAACATTAACTGCCACTTCCTTATCCATAAGAGCCCTTCTATCCTATTAAGCTAATCCTAACATTAGTCAAAACTCTTCCAATGAAGGTATCATATGTTTGCTTTTCAAGTTTTCTTTTTAAATGGGAACAGATTTGGTTGCACATTTCCATTCTAGAACTGCTGCCTCCAAACCAAGACTGAAGATTTTAAGCAAATTGATTTCAGCTGTTATTTCTTGATAAATTTTAACATTGCAAAATGAACTAATTTTTTCCTGAAGTTTTTAATTTTGACTCTAATATCACCTCATTTTGTTTAATGTTGTTTATTTATGAGATAAAATCATTTAGTTAAAAATAAAGTTATAATTGCAACCCTGGAAGTGTCCAAGGCCAGGTGGGACAGGGCTTGGAGCAATCTGGTCTAGTGGAAGGTGTCCCTGCCCATGGCAGGAGGGTGGAAAGTGATGAACTTCAAGGTTCCTTTCAATCCAAACCATTCTGGTATTCCATAATTCTGTTCTGGCTAAGGACTATTTGCAAAATTTAAAAGAAATCTTTGTAACCAAACTATTAAAGTAACTTAATGATCACACGTCCTGGAAACATCTTGCCCCACACAACAGTCACGATTTCCTATGGGTTTTACTGATTATTTTTGAAAGCTTGAAGATAAAGTTCGTATAAAACTCATTTTTATTAACACAGTGTTTGTGCAGTTCAGAAGACTGGAGATGCCAGGGACTGTATTTCGAACATCTTTCTTGGTCCTTTTCCCAACAGTGCCAGAGCCAATCCACAGCCATGAAGATCCTTTACCTGCTCTTTTCTCTCCTCTTCTTGGCGCTCCAGGTTTCTCCAGGTAAGATGGGAAAGAGATGCTAGAAAGGGATTTTTGTGCACACCTGAAGTAAAATTCCTAGCGCATTTTAACCACTTCTGTTTAAGATTGCTGGAAGCCAGTCAGGAACTAAACAATCAGCCCAGTGCTTGTGCTGGACCTTCTTTGTAACTTCACCTCCCACAGGGCCTTTCAAAACAGCCAGGGTGGGACGTTGGTGACAAAGGCAGCTCAAGGAATGAGAAACTTTGACAGCAATTCCCTGTCCTGCAGAGCGAGGGAGAAGGAAATATTTTGTTCTTGTTGCAGGTTTGTCTTCGCCCCAGAGGGAAATGTTTTTCTGTAGAGGAGGGAGCTGCCGCTATGGACAATGTCCCATCCACCTGGTTAAAGTTGGAAGCTGCTTTGGGTTCCGCTCCTGCTGCAAATCGTGAGTTTGGCACTCACCAAGGCTCATCTGCAGGATGAGCAGAGAAATATTAAATATTTTGCCTGTATCCTAAACCCCAAGGTTTTCCTTGAATGTTTAAATTAGGTATAAGGGAAAAATGCTATTATGCCATGAGGACAGTCAAGTGTTTTGTGTTGACTCAAGTTTTACACGTTGTCCAAGAAGCATTTGGACAATGCTCTCAGGCACAGGGTGAAGTTTTTGAGGTTGTCCTGTGCAGGGCCAGGAGCTGGGATCAATGATCCTTGTGAGTCTCTTCCAACTCAGCTTATTCTATGATTCTTCGAACTCCAGTAAATTGAGCTCCGCAGTGCTCTTTCACCATGATATGCTCCAGCAAGAAGAATAAAATACCATCAGAGATGTCAGCCTTGTGCTGTCTCAGCTCTGTCTGATCCCTCTACAGCTCCTGTGCCAGAACAAAATGTCCAGGTTTGGCATTTGTGAAACTGGGCTGCTGTGCTGAGTGGGTGACCAGAGGTCTCTGAGTGCCACAAAGTGTGTGCAAAAAGGGCTACAGTGTTGTAAAAATAAATTATCATATGAAAACCAGCCTTCTATTTTCACTCGGGAATGAATGCATTCACCCAAGAGTCTAGGGGTATCAATTTAATTCCCTGCTTTTCCTGAAACAACAGGGAAACAGCCTCCTTACTCACAGGTATGATTGCACAGAGCTGTCCTAGGGTAATGGCACATGACATCAGCTATTTTGGGAAGAATTTGTGTCCAAGAGGAAAATATGCATGGGCTGAGAGTGAGTAGGGAGGGAATATAAGCAGAAAGAAAATGTGAATATTTTTTTTTCCTTTGTGCAGGCCATGGAATGTAAGAAGTGTTGATGAACCATTCATTGAAGAGCAATGAAAATTTCTTCTAAACCTTCAAATTTGCTTGGAATCTCCTTACTCCTAAACCCACTGGATCCTGCTGCAAATCCTCACACCTCTTTCATTTCCAATGCAAAAGGCTTTATGATATAGAGTAAATCCAAATGTGTTCTGCATTGCTTTCCCKCCTTCTAAATAAATTGTCGTTGCTTAGCACTGGTCACTGAAACATGCACTGAAACTTGGGTCATGATCCTGCCTAGGGTTTGACACACAAACCCCAGAGGGCAACGATCTGTGGAGCAAACTGCTCCTTAATTTGAGTTTTTCTGAGTCATACAGCTCTCCAGGTCCACACAGACCTCAACCTGCAGTGCCAAGGGAAAGGCTGGCTGGAAGAACTCAGCTTCCCTTTGTGGGAATGCGTGCAGTTGCCAAAATCCCCTTTTTCTTGCTGCGCAGAAATCTTTTCTTGGGAAAACAGGAATGGTTAAAACCCCTCATTCCCCACCTGGAGGCCCTGGGCCCACTGTAACCCTCCTTGCCAGAGACCCTGCTGGGAGCTGTGCTGCTCCACACCCCATCCCACCACATGGCAGGGAAGGACTCCTGTGCCCTCATGAGCACTTGGGATGATCCCATGGGACACCTCAAGCTGACCTTCGGGGACCTTAGAGGAAAACAGATCTCCCAGAGAGGCTGTCCAGGTGCCCCTCAAGGTGACATCACAAAGGGGTCCCATGGATCAGATGGGTAACCTGGGTAACCCTAAAGGGTGGGAGCTGGGGGTTTTCTCCTTTCCACCCACCTGGGCACAACTTGAGGTTAGAATGGCTTCCCTCTGCTAAGGCTGAGCTCACCCTCTCTGGAAAAGGCTTCCGTGGTGGTGATCCATGAACATGTGTGCTCATAACCAGTGGCTCTGGTTGTACTGTTAGAGATTTCTCTTTCCAAGGAGGCCACCCTGGCCAATTTCATATTTCCAGCTGGGTATGAAGCACTTGGCAGAGATGCCAGGCTTCCGTTCACTGGCATTTGCTTCCATTCTGTTTCGCTGGGTAACTTCATCCACCTCTCACTTCTCATGAAGATGCCTCCATCCTGCCACTTTCTTTCTCCAAAATACACCACATCATTAACAAAATATTTCAGATTYGCCTCAGGGCAATGGCTTGGCAGCAAAACTCTGCACAGTGATGGAGTTAAGGACCAGAAGGCTCAAAAGAGCTTTTCATTTTCTGCCTCACTCAAAAAGCAGACTCGTACACACCAAAACATACACCACAGATACAGAGATATCTGGGGGTGTCTTCTGGAGAAGAGAAGGGGCTGGGGAGACCTTGGAGCCCCTTCCAGTGCCTCAAGGAGATCCAAAGGAGCTGGAGACAGACTTTGGACCAGCGCTTGGAGTGACAGGATGAGGGACAATGGCTTCAAACTGACAGCGGACAGGGTTAGATGGGATATTAGGAAGAAATTCTTGGCTGTGAGGGTGGGGACGCCCTGGCACAGGTTGCCCAGAGAAGCTGGAGATGCTCCATTCCTGGAAGTGTTCCAGGGAAGGTTGGACTGGACATGGAGCAGACTGGGATAGTGGAAGGTGTCCCTGCCCATGGCAGAGGGCTGGAAAGAGATGATCTTTAAGATGCCTTCCAACCCACACCGGTCCAGGATGAGTCTATGAAGGAAGGATTCTGTTCCCCCAGGCCTGGGCTGGTGCTGGTGTCTGCACCCAGCAGTTCCTGTGCATATCCCAAAGATTCCCCAGCTGGCCCCACAGCCCGGTGCCGCTGTGCCGCGGGTGTCACAAGAGGTGTTGCATGGGGACAAYGGTGACGATTGCAACAGCCCCAGGAGGCACCTCAGCCTCTGCCCCTGCAGCAGGGAGGGACCAGGGCCAGCCCCAGCACCCCCACRCACATGGGGCACTCTCGGGTTGGCCCAGGGCRCTTGTGCCAGCAGCAATTGGGGCCTGTCCCWCCCACCAGCACTGCCATAAATCCAGCATCTTTGGGGCAAAGCAGCATTCCCTGACCCCAGGGGCATCTGGACACAGCGATTCCTGCTGGGTTTGCTGCTGCCGGTGCACCAAGACCTTCACCAGAGAGGTGAGTGTGGGTTCCCTTTCTGGAATCCTGCCCCACCTGGGGTCCTGCATGTCCCCATTGCCTTGGTGTCCCCTCTGCAGCCCTGTGAAGAGCCAGGAGAGGCAGCAACCATGAAGATCCTGTTCCTGCTCTTCCCTCTGATCCTCCTGCTGGTCCAGGGTGCTGCAGGTGAGAG
>RAHM01000253.1:6405-16820 GCA_003713295.1 Parotia lawesii
CCTTTGTGTGTTCAGTTCATGATCCATGGAAATCCCGACATTTTCCCAAAAAATCATGAAGTGATGCTCACTTTTTCCATGGAAATCCCAAGATTTYCCAAAAACCCCACCTTTGTGTGCTCACTTTGTGATCCATGGAAACCCCGAGATTCCCCAAATCCCGCCCTTTCCAGCCTGTACTTACTTCCCTGCTGGCCATGCCGTTGGTTATTCCTGCCTTCCCAATTCACCCATCATTCCTGAAGTGTTTTTTCCCTTTTTTTCTTGTTTTTTTCCAGACCATTTCTACAATTTATCAAGACCATTTCGACTCCTAATCCTGGCCTCYGAAGCACCTGCAGCCCGGCCCAGCCTGGTATCCGCAGCAATTTTAGTAAGAAAAATCTTCTTTTCCGTCCTTCGAATCCGCGTGAAAGGTTCCAAACTCTGCTGGAGCTCCCGTTTTCCCTTTGGTGCTGTGGAGTTGGAGTTGGTGATCCTGGTGGATCATCTCAGGGTATCCTGGGGGTGCTCTTAAAATGCTGCATTTTCCTGGGAAAAGGTCCAAAAGGTCCAAAAGGTCCAGAAGGTCCAGAAGGTTCAAAAGGTCCAAAAGGTCCAAAAGGTGCAAAAGGTCCAAAGAGTCCAAAAGTTCCAAAAGGTCCAAAAAGTCTAAAAGGTCCAGAAGGTCCAGAAGGTCCAAAAGGTCCAAAAAGTCCAAAAGGTCCAAAAAGTCCAAAAATTCCAAAGGGTCCAAAAGGTCCAGAAGGTTCAAAAGGTCTAGAAGGTCCAAAAAGTCCAAAAGTTCGAAAAGGTTCAAAAAGTCCAAAAGGTCCAAAAGGTCCAAAAAGTCCAAAAAGGTCCAAAAGTTCCAAAAGGTCCAGAAGGTCCAGAAGCTCCAAAAGGTCCAAAGGTTCCAAAAGGTCCAAAAAGTCCAGAAGGTCCAGAAAGTCCAGAAGGTCCAAAAGGTCCAAAATGGGATGCAGCTCCTTGGGCTGGTGGGATTCGTGTCCCGAAAAAGGGATTTCATCAGCTTGGAATGTTTGTAATGAAAAATGAGTTTCTTTGTGGTGTGAGAGCCTGGGCAAGGCTGGTTCTGTGTGGGGTTTGGGGTGCGAAAGCTTCTTGCCGGGATTTTGGGATTTTGGGATTTTGGGATTTTGGGAAGGAGTTGTTCCCTGGGAGGGTGGGGAGGGGCTGGGATGGAATTCCCAGAGCAGCTGTGGCTGCCCCTGGATCCCTGGCAGTGCCCAAGGCCAGGCTGGAGCAGCCTGGGACAGTGGGAGGTGTCTCTRGGATGGGATTTAAGGTCCTTCCAACCCAAACCATTCTTTGATCATTCTCAGAAAATCAGCAATTCAGCTTTTCCCCGTGGATTTGTGAAGATTTGGCTTTTCCGCTCATTTTCTAGTGGGAAACGTTGTCATTTCCAAAATCTGCTTTGAATCATCCCTTTACACTCCTCTCTTCAAGCCCTGACATCTCGCTACGCTGGCAGGGAGGTGTTAGGACYGATTTTGGGCTTCCTCCCCTGGTTTTTTGCAGTGTTTTCTCTCAGCTTGGAGCTGTGCAGGAGTCCTGGGGAGGCTGTGAAGTGTCTGCCCCTCATCTCGCTGCTCTGACATCACCCACCCCAGCACCGAGGGGATGTTTGTGAGCCGGGTACCACGCGCTATTTCGGGCAGCTTCTAAAAATAAATCCCTGCCCAGGCTGCTGTTGTGGTAGCGATGTTTTATCTCTGAATTGGGGCTGTTTGCTGAGGGTGATTCATAGAAAGGAGCTGAGCTTTCCAAGTTCTGCCCCGAGGTGAAACGGCGGAGGTGATTTGCTGATCGTGAAAGGCGGAGGTGATTTGCTGATCGCGCCAGAGGCCTGTGCAGCCAGGAGGAATTTTTGGATTTTCTCCACGGTTTTTTTTGGCTTTTCCCCCAAGGCTGAAGTGTCACGTTAAACCCTGGACAAGCTCTTTCTCCTGGAGGTGTCTGGGAGCTGGCAGAGCACGTTCTGTGCGGGGACAGTGACCCACAGAGCTTTGGAGAGCCCATGGCGTTGTCACATCGAGCGAGAGATAATGACTGAGGGAAGGAGTGAGGAAGGAGATGATTCCTCTGGGAATTTCAGGTGGAGATTGAAAACTTGTGCGTGCTCAGAGCTACGGGGAAGAAGAGCCAGAGGTGGAGGAAGGCATTTCATGATTATCTGAGGAGCAGGAGGTGACTCAGCCTTCCCACACTGGCACCGAATTCCTCCTGAGCCGTGYCCAGTTCTGGGCCCCTCACTGCAAACAGGACACGGAGGGGCTGGAGCAAGTCCAGGGAAGGGTCTGGAGCCCCAGGAGCRGCTGAGGGAGCTGGGAAAGGGGCTCAGCCTGGAGAAAAGGAGGCTCAGGGGGGACCTTGTGGCTCTGCMCAACTCCCTGACAGGAGGGGGCAGCCGGGGGGGGTCGGGCTCTGCTCCCAGGGAACAGGGACAGGAGGAGAGGGAAYGGCCTCAGGCTGGGCCAGGGGAGGGKCAGGGTGGACATCAGCAGGAATTTCTGCRTGGAAAGGGGGGTCAGGCCTTGGAATCGCCCAGGGAGGTTTGGAGTGCCCATCCCTGGAGGTGTCCAAGGGAGGCCTGGAGGTGGCACTGAGAGCTCTGCGCTGGGGACAAGATCAGGCACAGATTTGATAATCTTGGAACTCTTTTCCAACCAAATTAATTGTGATTCATCCGTGTTAGATTCCTGTCCCTGGAGGTGTCCAAGGAAGGCCTGGACGTTGCTCTGGGTCACAAGGTGGGGATCAGGCACAGGCTGGACTCAATGATCCTGGAGCTCTTTTCCGACCTAAAAGATTCCCTGATTCCACATCCTGGGGGGAGCAGCTTCCTTGCTGCAGCTCCCAGCTCCCAGATTTGCTCTTTTCGATGCTAAGCAGAAAAAAATCTTCATTGCTGAGCTGCTCATGGTYACCCTTGCCTGGCCAACCACGTGAGCAGCTCCCAGAGCAAACTCTGGCCTCGTGTCCAGCCCTGAGATGTTCCCTCTCCAGGGGTCAGTGCCCACCTGGGGATGATTTAGGGCTGGATGTGAAAYAAGGAGAAAGAACCAAGAGAGCTGAAGGGAGCAGGAGTGGCTCGGGCTCCCTGAGCTGCTCAGATCCCRGTGCTGGTGGGGTTTGTGTGCTCAGGAGAGTGACAGGATCCCAGGGGCGCTGTGCTTGAAAGGCCAGAACCTCCAGAACTGGGATCTGCAGTGGGACAGCGACAGGAACAAACAATCYCCACGCTGAGGGCAGCGCTGGCGTTGCCCTTCCCGGAGATTTGGRGGCTTGGCTTCCTTTGGGCTGCCATGAAATGCTTCTCCAGGATCCCATGTTTCAGCCCCAGTACGGGAACGATGCAYTTCTGTTTTTGTGGGGCTGTTTAGGATTTGCTGGCGTTGGATTTGGGATCCTGGGGTAACACTGCWCCATAAATGTGCTAAGTTTTGAACTGAATTCATAGGCACCAGGTGACCCAAYGGGTTTGTCCCCATGGGCCTGACAGCTTCAGGGGATAAGGGAACACCTGTAGGGTGTTCACATGGACAATGTGGGATCCTGGAAGGTGTRGGGTCACCTTTACTGCACCCACAAAAGGTGCTCTTGTGCTGCCAGTGGTGGGTCCAGCGCTGACCAAACAGGTTGTGCTTGGTCCCTTCCTCTTGCAGGAACAATCCAGGGTGTCCTGTGCCCTCACTGGGGGAGCCTGTCCCCTCACCTGGGCAAAGGAAACCTGCTCTGTGCCCTCACCTGGGCAAAGGGAGCCTGTCCTGTGCCCTCACCTGGGCAAAGGAAACCTGCTCTGTGCCCTCACCTGGGCAATGGGAACCTGCCCTGTGCCCTCACCTGGGCAAAGGAAACCTGCTCTGTGCCCTCACCTGGACAGAGGGAACCTGCCCTGTCCCCACACCTGGGCAAAAGGAACCTGCCCTGTCCCCTCACCTGGGCAAAGGGAACCTGCCCCGTGCCCTCACCTGTGCAAAGGGAACCTGCCCTGTCCCCTCACCTGGGCAAAGGGAACCTGCCCTGTCCCCTCACCTGGGCAAAGGGAATCTGCCCTGTGCCCTCAGCTGGGCAATGGGAACCTGCCCTGTCCCCTCACCTGGGCAAAGGGAATCTGCCCTGTGCCCTCAGCTGGGCAATGGGAACCTGCCCCGTGCCCTCACCTGGGCAAAAGGGAACCTGCCCTGTGCCCTCACGGGTGCCCTGGGCAAAGGGAATCAGAAGCTGAGCCAGAGCTGGGGCCCAGCCGGTGTCCGGGGGATGTTGTACCACACTCTGAAGTGGCAAACGAGGCTTTCCTTCTCCTCTGAACCTGCCGTGGGGCAGATTTGGGGCAGAGGTTTTGTGCCTCGTGAGGAGGCAGAGCGGAGTGGGGGCTGCGCTGACACTCCTGTGTGCCCCAGGAGAGAGAATCAAAAATACCCTGAGCGGGGAGGGACCCCAAGCATCACCCAGCCCAACTCCTGTCCCCACACAGACACCCCAAGAACCCCACCCTGTGACACCAGAGACGGCCACAAGCCCTGGCCCTGCGGGGATGAGCACAGCTCCCTGCAGAACAACAGGAAAACCCATCAAAGGGCTGGGAAGTGGTGAGGGGGTGACACAAACCCCCCGTGGGATCCTCTCCGCGAGGCCCTCGGGGTGTCGGAGCGTTGGGTGTCGGTCTGGGTGCTGCCACCTCCTCYCTCCTGGGGTGCAGGTGCCTTTGAGGGGGGTGACAGCACCCTCAGAACCTCCGCTCGGAGCCCTCTGGGGTGCCACCCACCTGCAGCAGGTGGGCAGAGAGGTTCTGTGCCTCCCGGCGAGGTGAGGAGGCTGCAGCCCGCAGCTGGAGGGAGGGAGGCGGGAGGAAACCATCGCTGCTTGTTTACCCTGTGCCGCCTCAGGATGGAAAACAGAGGCTTATCGTGATCAGAGCAGGCAAAACAGGACGTCAGGGCCGAGCTCTCCTCGGGTGCTGCTGCTCCAGGCTCCTCTGTTTGAGCTGCACTGCGGGACCGGGGCATTTCAGGTTTTGTCAGGCTGGATTTGGGATCCCGGGATCGCAAGTGCTGCTCAGTAAATTGGTTTAGCTCTGAACCGGCAGCRGGGAAAGGAGCAGAGGGTCAGTTTAGGGCTAATCCTGACTTTATTTGCTGTGCTTTTCAGGAACAGCCGCCTCAAAGGCAGCAAAACCAGCTAAAAAAACCCCAGAATTGTTACCAAGGCAAAAGGGTGCCAGAGGCTGAGGCTGGGCAGAGGGGAATTGGTTTTGTTTGCCAGGGTTCAGGCTCTTTAAAAAGGAGTTTCCTTCATTCATCTTCATTAAGGAAATGACACTCAGAGCGAAAATGCAACACCCCAGGGAAATAAAACCCCTCCAGCTGTGGAGGAGATCTGCCCAGAGCTGCAGTGCAGCCCTTTTGGATGATTTTATTCCTCATTTGCCTCGTGGGGAAGGGAATGAGACCATCCCCATCCCTGGCAGTGTCCCAGGCCAGGCTGGACGAGGCTTGGAGCAGCCTGGGACAGTGGGAGGTGTCTCTGCCATGGCAGGATGRCACTGGATGGGATTTAGGGTCCCTTTCAACCCAAACCATTCCAGGATTCTGGGATTCAATGATTCAGTGATGCAATAACTCAATAATTCAATGATTCAGTGATTCAATGATTCTATAATTCTATGAGTCAATATTTCAGTGATTCTGTGATTCTATGATTCCGTGATTCTATGATTCAATAATTCAACAATTTAGTGATTCAATAATTCAATGATTCAATGATTCAGTGATTCCGTGATTCAATAATTCAATGATTCAATGATTCAGTGATTCCATGATTCCATAATTCTGTGATTCAATGATTCAATGATTCAAAAATTCAATGATTCCATGATTCTACAGTTCTACGACTCGATGATTCAATAGTTCAATGGTTCTATGATTCAGTGATTCCATGATTCTGTAATTCTGTGATTCCATGATTCCGTGATTCAATGATTCAATAATTGAATGATTGAATGATTCAATGATTCCATGATTCTATGATTCAATAATTCAGTGGTTCAATAACTCAATAACTCAATGATTCCATGATTCCATGATTCTGTGATTCTGTGATTCTGTAACTCAGTGATTCTGTGACCTCGCAGAGCAGGCAAGAGATTGAAACCYGAGAAAAATGGGGGAAACCCCCAATCTCCCAGTTTGTGCTGCAGTAACGAGCTCTGTGTAGCTCAGCAGGGCGCTGGGGACATCAGAGGCGACTTTTGTGCCCCGGTGCTGCTCGGTTGGGGTTGAGGCAGCGCAGGGACCGGGGGAAACCCCGCTGGCAGAGCGTTAATCCCGACATAATCTGACATAATCCTGACAGAATCCTGACATAATCCAACAGAATCCTGACAGAATCCTCACATAATCCCAACAGAATCCTGACATAATCTGACATAATCCTGACAGAATCCCGACATAATCCCGACAGAATCCTAACACAATCCTGGCATAATCCCAACAGAATCCCGACATAATCCTCGCATAATCCGACAGAATCCTGACATTATCCTGACATAATCCTGACGTAATCCCAACATAATCTGACATAATCCTGACATAATCCTGACGTAATCCCAACATAATCTGACATAATCCTGACATAATCCTGACATAATCCTGACATAATCCTAACATAATCCGACAGAATCTCGACAGAACCCTGACGTAATCCTGACAGAATCTCAACATAATCCCGGCATAATCCCGACATAATCCTGACAGTATCCCAATATAATCCTGACGTTATCCCAACATAATCTGAGAGAATCCCAATATAATCCTGATGTAATCCCGACAGAATCCCGACATAATCCTGGCATAATCCCAACATAACCCGACATAATCTGACATAATCCCAACATAATCCCGTCATAATCTGACATAATCCTGGCACAATCCCGACATAATCCTGGCACGATCCCGACATAATCCTGGCACAATCCCGACATAATCCCGACATAATCGGCCCATTCTCCTGGGAGAGGAGTTTCCTGGGGTGAGAGCCAGGGCTGTGTGTGCCGGCAGGGGCTGTGCAGAGGGGCATAACCGGGGACGAACACCCCGGGAGGGAGAAAGGCCCTCACTGAGCGTTGTCCCCGGGAGCTCGTCCTGCCGCAGGGCCCGGGGAGCTTCCTCCTGCCGCAGCTCAGCAGAAAGTTTGTGTTGGCCACGGTGAGGGCTCTCCGAGCTGCTGGGGAAGCTCTGGAGCTGCTCCTCGTGGCTGGCCTCGCCCGGAGTGCCTCCCGAAACGCTGGTCTCTGCCCAATGTGCCGGCCAGATGGAGCTGCCACCAGCCCCGCTCACTTTGCAAACTGCTGGCGCAGCCCTGCAGAGCCGCTGCTGCCGCAGGGAACCAGAACGGGGCTTTAAAACYTCCCAGTCCCCCCAGTTTGAGCCCTGGGCAGCTCCCAGTGGGGCTGGGGGTGCTGTGGGGCTGGACTTGGAGTGCTGGGCTTTGTGTGCTCTGATCTCAGAGCCGGGGCTGGTCAGGGCAGGGATTGTCCTGCTCTGCTCTGGGCTGGGGCGGCCTCGCTCCAGCGCTGGGGGAGTTTGGGGTGGGAGAAAGRTCTGAAGGTGTTCAGAAAGTGTCCAAAGGTGGGACAAGGGGATGGGGAAGGGWCTGGAGGAGCAGCTGAGGGCACTTGGTGTGTCCAGCTGGAGCAGAGGACACTGAGGGCAGAGCTCAGCGGGGGCTGCGGCTCCTCCCGAGGGGCAGCTCCGATCTCTGCTCCCTGGGACAGGGACAGGAGCCAGGGAACGGCTGGAGCTGGGCCAGGGCAGGCTCAGGCTGGAGCTCAGGGAAAGGTTCTTCCCCCAGAGGGTGCTGGGCACTGCCCAGGCTCCCCAGGGAATGGGCACGGCCCCGAGGCTGCCAGAGCTCCAGGAGCGTTTGGGCARCRCTGCCAGGGATGCCCAGGGTGGGGTTGTTGGGGTCCAGGAGCTGGACTGGATGTTCCACTATTTAAGAACATAATTTWAAAAAATCTTGSTGCTCCAGAACAAAAAAAAATTACAGATTTTGTCATTGGCAGCCAGCCAGATGTGGCTACAGAAATGTCAAATACTTTGCAAAGAATAGAAATATTTTTTTTGTATTATTATTTTTTTTTCTTTGACCTTCAGCACTGCAGGTCCTCCATGACCAGAGAAAATTGTGATGGTTTCTGGTTTCTGACCATTGCTGCTGATCAAAACCCATTCCAGAGTGTCACAGCTGACCACAAACCCAGCTGCAGCCAGAGGGTCTGTGTGAGATGCACAGAGGGCTGATTGAAAAGGAGCAGGTTTCCAAGAATTCCCCAGGTTTTGGTTTGTGCAGGGCCTAAAAATGCAAGAAATGCTTCTCTTAAGCCAAAGGGATCTCAAGCAGCAGTTGTAGGTGAATTGCAGCAGGGATTGCTGGCTTCAGGGAGGGCCCACGGGGATCTGTCCTTGGGCTTTGGGAGCTGGGGTGTTYCTCCTCGAAGAGCAGAAACGACAACAACAAAAAAGCGTCTGGCGCTGAATTTGAGAGGTCTGGGCGGCGAAGCCAGACCAAAAAAAGCCTCGAAAAAAAGGGAACAGAATCTTAGCAGAGAAGAAATCAATCACCAGAACATCTCCATGCAGAGCTGCTGCTTCTGCCGCCCTTTGGAGTCTTTCAATCCAGACTATTTTCTATTTTCATACGAGAAATTGAAGCTTAAGGACGAGCCCTGAGCCTGACGCAGAAATGCCTGGGGGGTTCTGCAGCCTGGGTTTAGCAGGTCAGGCTTTGTCAGTGCTGGATCCTGGGCTCAGTGCCTGAGGGTCTCTGAGGAGCCTGTGGGGTTGTGGCAGCACTTTTTGACCCGCCGATCTTTTCATCTTCCTGGGAATGCTGATTCCAGAAAAAATCAAGGGCCTTGACTGCAGCGGAGTTGTTTTGCTGGAATTCCCTCTCTGCGGYGCCCCAGAAGTTTGAGCATCCGTGTTTTGGCTGTTCTGTCTGGGGCTCAGAGGAGTTCCCAAGACAAATGCCAGGCTAATTTCACTCCACTTCATCCCTGCTGGTGATTTTAGGGAGTTTAAGGCGGCTCCTGCACAGCTCACAAAGCAAAAGCTGAGCCCTCCAGGGGTTCTGGGGGTTCTTSTGCCCCCTGGGCAAACAAACAGCCTCTTGTGCCGTGATCCTTTTTAATCCGGCACGTTTGGGGTGATTATTTTTACAGTTGTGAGCCCTTCCCTTGAACTCCAGGTGTGGGTGTCAGCCTGAYCCTTCTGCTGGGGGCAGGAACGGCATCTTCCAAACTGACTTTTAGGAGGGAAAATAAAAACCAAGCCCAAAAGGGGCCAAAAAAGCCTTGAAAAATAAAGGTGTTATAGGGTGACAGAGTGGTTTGGGCTGGAAGGGGCTTAAAGACCACGGGCAGGGACACTCAGGCCGCTCATGTTGGACGTTTCTCTCTTTTTGGGTGTGAGGTCAGAGTTCTGCTCACCTTCCCAAGCACCCTCCCTGTGCCACCAGAGCAGGGCCATATTTGCAGCTCTCCTTTTCCGTGAACGAGAGGAAAATCCTACAAAGCCTTTAGAAACCCAYGGCTGTCATTTCGTGTCCCCCGGTGACCCGACCGCTCGACTTCCCGCGGCATTACYGCCTCTGGGTGTGGGGTGAGCAGCTCTGGAGGGCTCTGGGGTTTCCTGCAGCCCCGGGGATGATTCAGCACCTTGCAGGCAGCTCAGGTCGGGCTGTTTTGGGGTGCGAGCACCATTCTCGCAGCACCACCTCCTGGTGCTCAGCCCCGCACCGTGCGGGCCGTGGAGCAGCGCAGGGAGCTGCTGCTGCCTGCCAGGACAGCAGGGAAGCTCCTGGGTGGCTCCTGGCCAGATCCCGAGGGGCTGGAGCACTCCTGGGGGAATCGGAGCCGCTCCCAAGCTGTGTTTTCTGCAGGGTTTCCGAGCCGCGGGGTGCTGGCGGTGCACGGGAGGTGTGGGACCACATCCTGCCCACACCCCGGAGCCTCCGGCTGCAGCGCCAGCGGGGAGAGAATTACTGAGCTGCAGAGTTCAGAGGAGACCCAGGAGCCTCCTGCCCTTTCTCACCACCCCACGGGGGAGTTTTCTCCTGCTGCCTCTCATTTTCCCACCCTGTCACYGGTTGGTCACCAGTTGGTCACTGGTTGGTCACTGGTTGGGTTTAATGACTCGCCCCGGGCACAAGTCTCGGTTTTATTGCCCTGCACGGGGCTGGAGCTGCTCAGGGTGGCTCTCCCTGTGCCAACTGCTCTTTTTAAAGCCCTGAACTCCTCCTCCAGCCCCGGCCCTGCACTGAGATCTCCCAGATCCCCTCCCTGAGTGGGTGTGATGGAGCCTCCTGCTCAGGGCACCCAGTGCCTCATCCCACACCTTCCCTGGGCC
>RAHM01000253.1:17242-28775 GCA_003713295.1 Parotia lawesii
CTGGGACAGAAATGTCCTGCTCAGCTGCTCTGCAGACACAAAACTCCTCGGCTCTGTGCAAAACCCAGACCTGAGCTCTGCTCCCTGCCTGTCAGGGCCTGCAGCCGTCCTTCATTTGAGGCTCARGCACCAAGCAGGAATGCTGGCCCCTGGAGAGGGTTGTTTTGGGGGTTTTTTTTGTACTTTTAACATTTTTTTTAAGCTTTCCTGAAGAGGCTGGAGGCAGTTTCAGACTTGCCTCGTGCCCAAACTTTGCTCTGCACATGGAGCGAGAGGCAGAGGCGTTGTTACAGCACTTGCTGCTTCTCCACGGCGTGGATTTGACAGGGAATTGTCTCTCCCTGGACCCAAGCCCAGCTCGTTCGGGATCATCGAGGGGTCTCTGTCTGAGGGGAAGGTGCTCAGGGCGGGTTTGCAGCAGCCCCTTGAAGAGGGAGCGGTGCTTGGAGGTTCAGAGCTGTCCTTTGTAAATGGGATTTGGGGAAAAAAAAAAAGTTGCTGCTCTGGGATAGACCAGGAGAAGCCCATTGGGAATTCCTGGATTTAACCAGGGAATCCGAACAAAACTTCAAAAACTTGTGCTATTTCTCACACTGGCACAGTCGGGGGGAACAGACACTGGCTGAGGATCCACTTTGCCAGCAGTTTGATTATTTTAAGTGTTTTTATTTGCTTTGTTTATTTATTTTTTTTCTAAAGCGGCCACTTCGTCTCAAGTTCAGATGTGTGGCTGCTTGTGGTCTTTGACTGAAGAATTTCTTGCTTGCTTTGAAATAATGATTTTTTTTTTTTTTGGTGATCTCTCAGCTGTTCCATCAGAGATTTCRTCCTAGGGAGGGTTTTTGCAGCATTCTTCCTCTCGAGGCTCTGCAGAGCAGGAGGGTTTTTGGATCAGTAGCTGAGCACATGAGTAATTTCTGGCTCTGGGTTCTCTGCAGGTTTCAGATCTGGGTTTTTAATTTCTTAGAGAAAGGTAACACGCATTGAAATGAATAAAACAGGTTGGATGTGTTGAGGAAAATATTTGTCCATTTTCTCTTGACAAACACATTAAAATTCTTTAAGAAATATCCCCAAATGAATGTTTTGAATCCTATTTTTTTATTGAGCCCCGTGCTAAGCTGAAGGAGCATGCTCTCAGAGTTCCTGGATTTCTATCCACAGGGATATATCCGCTGTCTTTGCTAGGAATGTGGGACCAGGCTTCCAAAAAACATTTATTTGCCATGAAATCTTTAATATTTGACCTGCAGATCATTTCCTTGATGCCATTCCAGCTCCGAGCCCTGGTGAGCTCAGCTGGGAAGCGCTGGGAGCTGTTTCCAAGGTATTTTTGGTCAGCGGTGTGAGCTCGTTGCTAATGAAACAGGACCTCACACCTTATCTCATTAGAGACGTGATAATCAGTGTGCACAGCACTGGCTGATCCTTGGAAACGAATTCCCCGAGTCTGGCAGGATGAGAAACAAATTCCCTGAGTCTGGCAGGGTCAGAAAAGGGGTTTGGTGTCGCTGAATGGTCTTGTTGTCCTGATCCACATGGAGATGTCACTTTGCTCCTTGTTTGGATTTGTTGGGATAATTTATCCAGTCCCTGGGTGTGACAGCAGCAGGTACAGCTGGAATGCTGCCAGGAGGCACAGGCTGGACCTAGGATTGGTTTCCTTGGAAGTTCTGGAAGCTCCCAGCTGCGTTTGGCCTCAGTGGTGACTCTCGGGGTCACCTCTCCGTTTGCCACCTGCAGGTGCCTGCACCACACAAAGATCAGTGGTCAATAAAGACACCAAAATCGAGTTGTTTCTCATGAATCTGTGGCTGCCCCATCCCTGGCAGTGTCCAAGGCCAGGTTGGACAGGGCTTGGAGTAACCTGGGATTGGGAAGTGGGGTTTGGTGTCACTGAATGGTCTCATTCTCCTGATCCACATGGAGATGTCACTTTGCTCCTGGTTTGGATTTGTTGGGATAATTTATCCGGTCCCTGGGTGTGACAGCAGCAGGTACAGCTGGAATGCTGCCCAGAGGCACAGGCTGGACCTGGGATTGGTTTCCTTTTAAATCAGGGGAAGTTCTGGAAGCTCCCAGCTGCGTTTGGCCTCAGTGGTGACTCTCGGGGTCGCCTGTCCGTTTGCCAGCTCCACCTGCAGGTGCCTTCATCAGCACAGATCAGTGGTCAATAAAGGCACCAAAATCGAGTTGTTTCTCATGAATCTGTGGCTGCTCCATCCCTGGAAGGTCCCAGGCCAGGTTGGACAGGGCTTGGAGCCACCTGGGATAGTGGAGGGTGTCCCTGGGGACTGGATGAGCTTTAAGGTCCCCCCAAGCCAAACCATTCCATGGTTCCACGATTCCACGTCCAAGCAAAACTCCAGCAGGTGGGTGCAGCAAACCCAAATCCTTCACCTGCGCTCTTCCCTCAGGGTATTCCAGTCTCCATTCCCACCCTGTGGGAATGGGGTTTTGTTGGGAATGGGGTGAGGCCGGGGGTCTCTCCTGGGGCGGATCCTCCCGCTCACCCTCACCCCAACTCCACCAGTGACCTGCAGATGCTGTGCTGGCCTCGTGTGGCTTCGTCCTCCCGGCTGCGTCCTAAACTCTGCTCCCGCTCGGAGCCCTCAAGCCCTTACAGGGATAAAGGGAAGGAAAATGTCAGGAAGTGGCACTGGMGCAAGGAAAAGGCAGCACCAGGATTCTTGGGGTTTAAATTAGCACTTAAATCTTGGAATGGCTGTTCCATCCCAGGCACAGGCAGGAGCCTCCAGGTTCTCATTTCCATAAAGAATCGTTCCATTAATGATCGTTCTTTGTCCTGCAGCTTTGCTGGAGGCTCGGGAGCTCTGTCCCACCAAAGGGCAGAGCTCTTCCCCATCCAAATCCACCTCAGGTGTCCCAGAGAGCCGCCCCAATCCACTGGGAGCAGAAGATGCTGGAGGAAATATTTGGCCAGGCTGCATCCCTGGGTAGGAGTCRGGAATGGGGAATTTCTGATGGATGCAGTGGGGTTGAAGGAGTGGAGACTCTCTGGTGCGGAGGAGATCCTGTCTGGGGTTCTGAGGACGTGGAAAATCCTGCTCTGGGTTTTCTCCCACTCCCGCAGCCAGCGCCGGGCTGTGGATTCCTGAGGAACAGGTTTATGAGGGGAAAAACCAGGAGAGAGGGACGCGCAGCCAATGGGGTCCCTACACAAATATTTGCCTTCATCTACAAGCAGGATCTGTTAAGAAGAGCCCAATCGCCTGGAAATGACCCAAAACACGCTCTGGCGCTCGTTAAGGCCCGGTTCCCTGGCACAAGGTGGATTTTTGTGTGCGCAGACAAGGGAGGTCTGTGGAGCCGGTGATGAGAGGGGAGCAAACACTGCCCAGGCTTGACTCCGCTCCCCCTGCACAGCTCCCGACATTCCCTCCGAACTCTGTCATGCTTTTCCTCCCTTTCCTGTTAAACAAACGCACRTCTTGGTTCAAAAGTCATTTGTGCTCTCTCTGGGTGCGCTCCAGAGCTCTAAAACGGGAGGTTTTCCCCCCCGGATCTGCCGTGGGGAACATCAGGATCTTCCGGGGGGAGACAGGTCTTCACACCCTTCCCAGCTGTGCGAAACTGGGATCTGCCTGGAGCTGCCTGGAATTGGGATTTGGCCCGGAATTTTTAATTGGAGCTGCACGTGGAGGGGGGTGTGTGTGCACAGACAGCTGCAGGATATAAATATATATATAAATATATATATATATATATATAAAAAACTAAATATGTATTTATATATAAATAAATAAATATAGTATAGAAATAAATATACTATATAAATAAATATAATATATAAATAAATACATATAAAAAGAAATATAATATACAAATAAATATACAAATAAATATAATATACAAATGAATAAAAAATAGAAATAAATATAATGTATAAATAAATATAATGTATAAATAAATATAATATAGAAATAAATATAATATATAAACATCTACACTATCCTTTGGAAGGGAGGGTTTTGGGATGGAAAAACTCCACTCCTTGCAGCTGGCTCTGTGCTCTCTGGTGAATTCCCTTCCAGCAGCTCCACCTTRCCTGGCAAAATATTTACCTGGAGAAAAGCTGTGTTCATTTAACCCATTCTGCCCCAATTCCCCTGCAAAGGCTTTGTGGGGCTGGGGGTGGCAGTGGGGGCAGGCAGGGACCTGCTCGCTGTGCCCAATTCACGTTTCTGGGTCTGTYACCTTTTCTGTTATGTGACAAAACGGGAATGAGTTTCAGGATGTGCCCCCTACGAGCCTCTGGAAAAGGGAGATTCCCAGCCTGGAGAAAGGTTCAGAAGCTCTGGGTTTGCCCACAGGGATTAAAAGGATCATTTTCTTCTCTTTCTGCCTTTCTTGTTGTTGAGGATAGGGAGAAACCCCGTTGCCTTTGGTCCCGAATTGGTTGGGGAAGTTCCCTTGCTGAATTTCCACTGAGATTCCAATTATTTTTTTCATTTCAACAGAAATCTTCCAGCATCTCCTCTCTGTATTTAATTAAATAACCCTGCACTGTGTGTGGATGCTGTGTCCAGAGAGCGGAAAACCCAATTTATTTTGATTTTCAGGGGCTGCACACACAGGTGCAGGAATTCCCAAGCGAAAAACGCTTTTGCACTGTCCTAATTCAGGGAATTTATAATATATTTGCATTTTTACAGTACCTTCTATCCTGTAGAGCACTTGGGAACTTGGTTAACTCGAAGYTGGAATTCTGAAGCTGGAATTCTGTGCATGGAGAAAGGGAAAGGAGAACCTCCTGCCCAGCAGGGTGGGAATTGCAGGCTGGGGTTGCCCAGAACATTCCATGGCATCTTTAATGCCCTGTCCACAGATTTCAATCCCAAACTTCCGTTCCCCTCCCGGCCTGGGAGCCCCAGTGTGGCTGCTCCTGGCGGGTAGGGCTGGATTCCCCTCCATTCTCCCATGGAAAACATCGATATTCTGGATGCTGGTGGGGCTGGGGAGATCACAGGATCTGGAATCAYGGAATCATGGAATGGTTTGGATGGGAAGGGACTTAAATCCCATCCCATCCCACCCCTGCCCTGGCAGGGACACCTCCCACTGTCCCAGGCTGCTCCCAGCCCCAATGTCCAGCCTGGCCTTGGGCACTGCCAGGGATCCAGGGGCAGCCACAGCTGCTCTGGGAATTCCATCCCAGCCCCTGCCCACCCTCCCAGGGAACAATTCCTCCCCAAAACCCCACCTAAACCTCTCCTGTTTAGTTTAAAACCCCCTGTCCTGGCACTCTCTGCCCCTGTGGGACGTTGATCCCCCCTTCACGAGCCCCTTCCGAGCACCACGAGGCCGCACCGAGATCTCCCTGGAGTTTTCTCTTCTCCAGATCCTTCGCTCTGCCTGTCCCAGGTTATAACTCCGCCTTTTATCAGCCTTCATCCCTCTTTTCTTTGCTTGAGGGCATGGAAAAAAGCCGAGCAAGCCGAGGGGGTGAAGCTGTCGGTGTTTTCTGTGGGAATTCTCTGTGTGGGGGTGCTGGAGCTGCGGGAGCAGCAGTCCGGGGGCTCTGGAGGAGCTCTGAGGTTGTGCCCTGTGTGTTTTTGGCTTTGGGACGCGGCAGATGTGAGGCTCCACATTTTCCTGGCTGCTTTTCCAGCGCCTCTCTCACCTCCACCAGTGCCTGGCAGTTAATCCCTGGAAGGACGCAGCCCTTGGCACATCCCGGGACTTCGCTAAAACCCTGTGAATTCACTTTGTTTCCTCGCTCGGGGAAATGACAAAACCCCGTAGATATTCCATGGTGTTTTTTTTTTTTAAATACAAACCAGAAAACATTAAAAGGAAAAAAACCCCCTGACCTCAGTAACTGTGTGTGCAGCTGCCAAAACAAAGCCCCGGGCCCCAGAGCTGTGCCAGGGACCGAGGGCAGAGATGAACCCGTGGGTGGGTTCTGGCCCAGGTCCCGCCGTGCCATCCAGGGAAGGGGCAGGAGCTGCCAGCAGCACAGCCTTGGCTCGGGCAGGGGCTGCTCCCGCTTCCAGCTCCTTTGGGCCCTGCTGGGGCTTCCCTGGAGCTGCTGCTCTCGGGGCATCTTCGYCTGCCAGGAGCAGCGGGCTCCAGGAACCCCTGTGCGTGTGCCAGGATGGGGGGATCGGTGGATCTGAGGTGGAACCGTCCCCGTTGCCCTCAGGGATCAGATCAGAATTCCTCCTCTGGGGCACAGGCCCTGTGTGCAGCCGCTTCCCCTGCCCAGGGGGCTTAGAGAAAACCCATTTTCCACCCCTGATGTGTGTCCGGAGGGCACAAAACTCCCCCGTGATCTTCTACAGATAAATCCGTCAGGGAGAATATGGAGTGACGGGGGGAAAGGGCATCAGTTTGGGGTCGGTGTGGGCTGACAGGGAAGGGGTGCTCAGCTGGAGAGGAGAAGGCTCCAGGGAGAGCTCAGAGCCCCTTGCAGGGCCTGAAGGGGCTCCAGGAGAGCTGGAGAGGGACTGGGGCCAAGGGATTCAGGGACAGGACACAGGGAATGGCTTCCCAGTGCCAGAGGGCAGGGCTGGATGGGATCTTGGGAAGGAATTGTTCCCTGGGAGGGTGGGGAGGGGCTGGGATGGAATTCCCAGAGCAGCTGTGGCTGCCCCTGGATCCCTGGCGGTGCCCAAGGCCAGGCTGGAGCAGCCTGGGACAGTGGAACGCATGCCAAGAGGGTTGGATTTAGATGGTTTTGAAGGTCTCTTCCAACCCAAACCATCCCAGGATTCTGTGCCCGTTGTCCCATGCCAGGAGGAAGAGAGGGAGCCTCGCTGAGGGCTCGGGCTGGAATTCAGCACAGGGATAAAGCTGAGGCGGCTCCCAGCCCTCCATGGCCTCTCTCCCAGTGGAGAGGTTGTTTTTAGGGAGACGTTTCCTGCAGCATTTCTGCTCCTCCGTTCTGCATTCCAAGCRAACTGGCAGCTCTTTGTGACACCAGCTGGAAGGATCCCTTCGCTGGGGTTATACAATGATCTCGGAGTCGCTTTAATTCTCTTCTGTTTAAGTTTTATTGCACTTTGCTTAATTGCTTCTGCTTTATCGTTAACAAGACAAAGAGCAGTTTGTGCAAGACTAAAATTGTCGAGGAGCAGAGCTGGAATTTGCATGTTAAAAGTTCCCTTTTTACTGTTCTCTCTGCCTTCAAATCCCTCACTTGGTTTTGTTCAGTCCTACAAAGCTGCTGTGCCCTGCAGGTGACATCACCGGCCCGGCCGTGTCCTGCCGGTGCATCCTGAGGGAAAACTCCTCTGGATCACGGCCCGGGAAGGTTCTCCACGGGCAGGCCCAGCCCTGCTCACACGTGGACGGAGGCAGAGCCTCCCTGCCCCAGCCCTCCCGCAGCCTTTCAGTGCTGGGCACTTCTGCAACCTGCCAACAGTGTCCCTCTCTTCTGCTACTGGCAAAACACACCCAAATTCCTCATTTTTCCCGTTGTGGAACGGCTCCAGCTCCCGCAGCAACCAACGGTCAGGAAACCGGGGGCTGAGCCAAACAATGCAGCCAACAACCCACGGCACTTCTTGGGGGTTCTTTGTTGGTTTGGGTTTCTTTTTTGTTCCTTTTTTTTCCCCCCGATTATTTTCTTTAGTGAAGCCTGAGGGGAATGCTGCTCTCAGGAAGCCCCTGGAATGCCAAATAAGCTGGGAAGGAAATGCTATTAGTTCAGCTGGAGAGCGTCATGCAGGAAACTTGGGAAAAGCTGCTCCTCCCTGGTGTTCCCCCGCTGTGGAGAGCCAGGAAAGGCTGGGTGACTACGGGCTGAAAAGGGCACATTTGCAGCCTGATTGCTGAGCCTTCCCTGTGTCCTTGTTGGAATAAACTTCCCGGGGAAGCGGTGGACTCACCGGTCCTGGAAGTGCCCAGAAAACGAGTGGCGAGGCGGTTTGTGAGCGTGGTGGGGTTGGGTCGAAGGCTGGGCTTACCCTGGAGGGCTTTTCCGGCTTTAATGATTCAGTGTTTCTGTGGGAATCCTGCAGGAGTTACGTGGGCTGGCGTGGGGTCTGGACCCTGGGCGGTCAAATCCGTGTGGATAAAGCGCTGGGGAATATTCTGGGAATGGGGATTAGCTCGYTATTGGCACAGCCAGGACGTCCCTGCCGCTGCCTCCCGCCTGTCCCTCAGCTCTGCTCCGGGYGGTCACTCATTGGCCATCTCACTGGGGTGGCTGCAGCTCTCCTGCTGCTCCAGGAGTTGTTCTCCGGGATTCCAGGAGAGGGGAGGTTCCCAACTGGACAGCTCAGCCCAGGTGTGTGAGCAGCAGCCGGCACCTGGGACTGGCTGGGCTGCGTTGTAGGGGAAGAGGAAACCAGGAAAGG
Source organism: Parotia lawesii (assembly GCA_003713295.1). Taxonomy (NCBI): domain Eukaryota; kingdom Metazoa; phylum Chordata; class Aves; order Passeriformes; family Paradisaeidae; genus Parotia; species Parotia lawesii. The sequence continues at coordinate 25,567 of RAHM01000253.1, forward strand.
GCTGGGACAGAGCTGTTCCCACTTGTGGGGTTGGTTGGGGTCTGGTTCTCTCCCGTAGTGCTGGAATCCCTGCTGGGATCCTGTGCTGGGAGTTTGGGATCTCAGCTCCCGCTGGGGCACTGCCTGGGCCGGGATTTGCACGGGGTTTGAAGGATGAGCCAGGCTCTGGCAGATCCCAAGTCAGCTCCAGGAGCTGGGCTGTCCCTGACCCRCTGCAGCTCCCAAACCAGCCTGGCTCCAGGGGAAAATGGGCTTATCTGGGAACCCTCCTCATCCCTGGACTTCTTCCTGGAGCTCCAAACCGGACCCAGGCTCACACAGACCTCAGTGGGTGTCTGGAGGTCTCTGATCTCTTTCTGAGCAGCTTGGCAGCCTGAGCTCTGTTGGGGTTCATCTGTCCTGGTGCAGCTTCCCTGGGAGCTCTTCCCTCTGCTCCATCCCAGGAGCTCAGCTGGAGCAGGAGGAGCGGCTCCGGAGGGCGGGAGCAGCAGGGCAGTGCCTGGTGAGGAGCATCCGGCACCCTCCGGCTGCAGAGCCGCTGGGGCTGCTCCAGTTCCAGGGAATGGAAGGAGCCAGGATCAATTTCCGGAGCTGAATTCCCGACCTGAAGGAGCTCCCTCCACCTCAGGGCTGGGGTTTGGGTGGCCCCTCTGCAGGAGGGGGAGATTCCCCTCGGAGCAAGGTCCTGCTGCTCAAATTCCTCCTGGAAAATAATCCTTATGGAAAACCCTTCCTGTGCCTGCCTGGGTTTGGTGCTGTAGATGCTCCATGGGCTGGGTGTGCATCCATGGATTTGTGAGTGCATCCATGGATTGGGGTGTGGATCCATGGATTTGTGAGTGCATCCGTGGATTTGTGAGTGCATCCATGGATTGGGGTGTGCATCCGTGGACTGGGGTGTCCATCCGTGGACTGGGGTGTGCATCCATGGATTGGGATGTGCATCCATGGATTGTGAGCGCATCCATGGATTGGGGTGCGCATCCATAGATCGGGGTGTGCATCCATGGATTGGTGTGAGTGCATCCGTGGATTTGTGAGTGCATCCATGGATTGGGGTGTGCATCTGTGGATTTGTGAGTGCATCCATGGGCTGGGTGTGCATCCGTGGGCTGTTGGATTTTGGAAAAGGCACATGGAGAAGGGAGCAGGGAGCCAGTCCTGACTCCATGGGAGTGTCCAGACTTGGTGGGTGCATCCATGGATTTGTGAGTGCATCCATGGATTGGGGTGCGCATCCATGGATTGGGGTGTGCCTCCATGGATTGGTGTATGAATCCACGGATTTGTGAGTGCATCCATGGATTTGTGAGTGCATCCATGGGCTGGGTGTTCATCCATGGATTTGTGAGTGCATCCATGGGCTGGATGTGCATCCATGGATTGGGGTGTGAATCCATGGACTTGTGAGTGCATCCATGGATTTGTGAGTGCACCCGTGGGCTGTCTATCCCTGCAGGAAAGTCAGGGCAGTATCCAAGGAGAGGCTCATCCATGGGAAGATCAGGGAGAGCCGTTCCCACTGACCCCTCCGAAGCTTCCTGGCCACGGATCCGGGGCTGTGGGATTGACTCCTTCCCGCTGCAATCCTGAGGTTGAGCAGGAATCACAAACTCCAGCTGAACTGGAGTTGTCCCTTCCTCCCTTTTTTTTCCCCCCACTCCTGTGGTTTGAGACGGTGCAGGAACGTTCTGGGAGGTTTCTCAATCCCTGGGTTAAAGCGGGGTCTCTGCAGGGGAACACATTTCCAGGGAAAGGCAATTCCTGCCTTCCCTGCGTTACCTCGCATGGGATCAGCAGCTCACCACCAGCTGCCTCCCCACCCTGGGCCTGGCAGGCCTGGAGTGGTCAATCCCGAGGAATTTTGACGGAATYGTTAGGCAGGAGTGGTTTAAAAATATTAAACAGTGACTTTCAAACAGTGAGAAGGGAGAGCAGCAGGGATTTGCGCAATCCCGTGGAGGAGGTGAGATGGGAATGCTCGGAATTCCTCACAGTCACAGGCACTGCACCTCGAGGGTCATCTTAAGTGTCTCTAAAAAAGTTGATTTTCTTGAATTTCAGTTGCAAGGAAAAAAGATCGGTGTCCTTATAAATGTAGAAATCCCCTCTGGAATACAGGAGTGGATTGGCGGTGCCTGCAGGAGCGGGAGCCAGGCTGCAAATCCCGTTTTTGRGAAAGGAATGGAAATGGATCAGCCTGAGCTGGGCTGGGGCTGGGAGAGAGCTGGGGCTGCCTGGAGCCTGAGCCAGAGCCGAGTGCTGGCTCCAAGGAATTCATGGAAGTGCTGATGCTTTGCTCCATCCCTGCCCTTCTGCTCCTGCTGCTCCTCGGGCTGCACAGGCCTCGCTGCTTTTTTCATTTCCCCCCTCCCCTTCTAGTGTTGATGGTGATATTTCTGGGAATATTTAGCTCTCAAATATGCAGATTTTGCAATAATTTCTCTGTTGTGACTCAGACGCTTTTCTGGAAAGCCTCTTTGAAGTGATGAAACTCTGCAGATTAACCCTTCGCCTCGAATAAACGCGGAGTTGGGTTCGTTCCTGTTTTCCTCAGGTTCTGGGGCCCTTCTCTGCCTGGAAAGGTGGGAGGGAAAATTGCTGAAACCACGTGGGATGAAAATAAAAGTGAATWAGCACAGCCTTTTAATCCTGGGGGTTTTTTTAACGAGCAGAGAAAGTCTCCTGGCTGTCTCCCCATCTGTTTCCAGTTAAGAGGATCCCTGTTTATCTCCGTGGGTCTCTCCCTTCCCGTAGGATGCGGGGCCCCCCAGACGCTCGGTGCTGAGTCACAGCACAGCTGTGGGATAGGGAAGTGGCCCCGTTGGGAAATGGGGACGAACTCGGGCCCGGGCGAGGTGAGCTTGCCCAGTTTCACCCAGGAAATGCGTAACCAAAGTGGGAACGGAACCCAAATCTCTCCAGTTTAGCCCCGGGTTGTCCTCTCCCCTCAGCGATCCACGGCAGCTCAGCAGATGTTGCTCAAGTCTGGGGATCCAAACATGTGAATTCCAGAATCCTGGGATGGTTTGGGTTGGAAGGACCTTAAAGCTCATCCTATCCTAGAACACCTCCCACTGTCCCAGGCTGCTCCCAGCCCCAATGTCCAGCCTGGCCTTGGGCACTGCCAGGGATCCAGGGGCAGCCACAGCTGCTCTGGGAATTCCATCCCAGCCCCTCCCCACCCTCCCAGGGAACAATTCCTTCCC
>RAHM01000253.1:28937-42353 GCA_003713295.1 Parotia lawesii
CCCCAGCTCCCCCAGCCTTTCCCCATGGGAAAGGTGTTGGGATGTGCTGGGAGGTCTGTGGAAGGTGAATGTGGAGCAAACGAATGATTTACCTAAAACTAAAGGTGGTCTGGATGCAAATCTCGAGACTAAATACGAGCTTTGGAGGAAGGGCTGGGCCAGGAAGGGAAATAGCTTGTCCAGGAGGAGAAGTAACTGGTCCAGGAGGAGAAATACCTGGGCTAGGAGGAGAAATACCTGGTTCAGATGAGGAATACCTTGGCCAGGAGGAGGAATAACTGGTTTAGATGAGGAATAACAGGTCCAGGGGGAAGAATACCTGGCTCAGATGAGGAATACCTGGGCCAAGAGGAGGAATATAGGAATACCTGGTCTAGGAGATGGAATACAGGAAGAGGGAAGTAACTGCTCCAGGATGAGGAATAACTGGTCCAGGACAGGGAATAACTGGTCCAAGAGAAGGAATAACTGGGCCAGGAGGGGAAATACCTTGTCCAGGAGTAGGAACGCCTGGGCCAAGAGGGGGAATTCTTGGACCAGCAGGAAAAATCCCTGATCTAAGAGCAGGAATACCTGATCCAAGAGCAGGAATACCTGATCCAAGAGCAGGAATACCTGGGCTAGAGGAGGAACACGTGGGCCAGAGGAGGAACGCCCCACAGCGCTGTGTTGTCTCCGAGTGCTGGTGTCACCCCAGGGAGGAGGCGCAGCCCCAGGGGCTCCCCGGCTGTTTGTGCCCTGCTGTGGTTACCTGGCGCTGTCTCCAGCAGGGCCCTGGCTGCTCCTCTGAGGGGGCACCGGGACATCTGCACATCCCGAGCCCAACCTGGCTGAACTCAGCCGTGGGCAAACGAGAGAGGGACACCACCAAAATTCCAGGCTCCCCGGTGCACTGTGAGTAACCTCTGCTTTTCCCATCCTGGGGCCTCCCCTGCCCTTTGCCGCGGGCTCCACCTGGGAGCAGGACCTGCCTTTCTCCGTGTCCAGCTTATTTTGCTTTCACTTCAATTGATTTGAGAAACTTCTGCCTTGTGGGTCCTCCCAGTGCTGCATTTTTATATTTCCGAGGTGATTTCAGGGGGTCTGCCCCTGCTGCTGTTTGCATCAAATCCCTCTCTTCATCAATCACTTCGTTTGTTCAAAGCTAATTTGGGATCTCCCACGACCTCCAGGTAGCACCAAACTCTCCACCCCGTGCTTCTCCTATCTGGTTTTACACACGGGCTCGAGGTTTTTTGTAAGAGCTGAGGAACACCATCAGCTACTGCAAAAAAAAAAAGGGATTTGTTTTCCCCCCAGATGTGCATCTCCAGATTGATTAACCCCTAATTAAAAAGGGGTAAATGCTGGATCCTCCCACAGGCAGGGCATTTTAGTGGCTKCCAGTTCCCTCAGTGGAACAGAAATAGGAGCTGGTGCTGTGCCTGCTTCCCTCACTTGCACAAAACTTGGAAGGTTTAAAGTGTATTTTACAAATGTCAAAAATGGTTGGTCATTAAATTTAAAGTATATTTTAAAAACGTCAAATATTGTTGGTCATTAAATTTGTCTAAAATTTGGCTTCACAGTTGTCATGACCAATAAAGAGGTGGATTTTCCAGCAGCCCACCAGGCATTCCCCATAAGCCTGGCATCCCTAAAAACAGCCTAAAATTGGGTGTACACAGAGAGGAAATTGCTGTTGTGGTTGGAAAAGGCAGGGCTGTGACAGCTTCCCACAAATCCCACTGGAAAATCCTAGTGTCTCCTCAGGGATGTTCCCACCTGGAGCTCAGGTCTCAGGCCCAGCATTCCTCATCCCGTTCAGGAGGGGGTTCAACCCCAAATCTGGGGGGGAAGAGCTCATGGGGGTGGGGTGATGGTCCCGGGCCTGAGGCTTGGCACTGGCCAGCTCTTCCTCAAAGCCTCCAGGAGGACTTGGGAGAGGTTTAGGATTGGGTGAGGTTTAGGATTGGGAGATGTTTAGGATTGGGAGATGTTTAGGATTGGGAGATGTGCAGGATTGGGAGAGGTTTAGGATTGGGAGAGATTTAGGACTGGGAGATGTGCAGGATTGGGAGATGTTTAGGATTGGGAGATGTGCAGGATTGGGAGATGTTTAGGATTGGGAGATGTTTAGGATTGGGAGATGTGCAGGATTGGGAGAGGTTTAGGATAGGGAGAGGTTTAGGATTGGGAGATGTTTAGGATTGGGAGATGTTTAGGATTGGGCGAAGTKGAGGATTGGGAGAGGTTTAGGATTGGGTAAAGTTTAGGATTGAGTGAGGTTTAGGACTGGGAGATGTTTAGGATTGGGAGATGTTTAGGATTGGGAGAGGTTTAGGCCTGGATGAGGTTTAGGATTGGGGGAAAATGTGTTCCTGGCCCTCCTTGCACGACTCATTTCAGCCATAATAAGGTAATTCAGAATCCCAACAATTGTGACTTTCTAGAGGAGCATTTTTCTGAGCATTTTATCTCAGGCTTTAGGGTAAAACTCTGGTCCCATTGCAATCAGAGGGAATTCTGTCACCGATTCCTTCTGTCGGGGTGGCAGCCTTTGTCTCTGGCACTGGGAATGCAACGGGCGTTCCTGCTCGTGTTCGCTCCACTGCATTTCAAGTGAAACCGTCAGAAATGCTGTTTGAATAGAAAGAAAAGCTAGAATCCCCAGTTTTAGTGCCCGTGCCTCGGACTGGGCCGCAGAAATGCGATGGCAGCAGCTGGAAACCGTGTGCCAGATAATCCATGGGGCTTTTTCCTTTAGGATTAGCTGTCATTGTGCCAGTGCCAGGCTCGGGGTGCTGAGGGGAAAATAGTGTAGGGCTGGAGAATCATGGAATATCCTGAGCTGGAAGGGACCAAGGATTATCAAATCCTGCCCACACACCCCAAATCCCACCCTGGGCATCCCTGGCAGCGCTGCCCAAACGCTCCTGGAGCTCTGGCAGCCTCGGGGCCGTGCCCATTCCCTGGGGAGCCTGGGCAGTGCCCAGCACCCTCTGGGGGAAGAACCTTTCCCTGAGCTCCAGCCTGAGCCTGCCCTGGCCCAGCTCCGGCCGTTCCCTGGGTGCTGTCCCTGTCCCAGGGAGCAGAGATCGGAGCTGCCCCTCGGGAGGAAGCTCCAGATCCCGATGAAATCTCCCCTCCTCTTCTTCCCTCCCTCTGGATTCTCAGTGGAGAAACCCTCCCGGGCTTCATTTTTTTCCTCCCAGTTTTTGTTGCACTGTTAAATTTTCCTTGGAGAAGTCCCAGCCTGGATGAACTGCATCCAGCCAGGAGAGTTATCCTTTGCCATTGGCATTCCAGGAGCCTCATTCCCAGTAATGGAATAAAGATGTCCAAAGTAGCCTGAGCTGGCCCGGGATGGCCCCGCTCGCTGCTGTAGGCAGCCAGGTGTGTTTGTTTGTTGGCCTGTCCTTGAATTGTTCACTTTTGGGCAGAATTCCTAAAAAAAAAAAATCAGCTGGGGCCCATGTGTTCATCAGAGGAGAAGGAGGATGGTCTGAACGTTTGGGGTGATATTGAATCAACTCCAGAATTTTCTTTGCAAGCCTCACCACTGTACATTTAGGAATTGGTGCATTGCCTGTAGGAGGAAATTCAGTACTAAAATGTTGTTCAGGTTGAGTTGGGAATTCTTAAGCGTGAATATTTGAGCTTGTGGCAGCTCCCTCTGCACTTGCTGAAAAAGTCCCTGCTCAAATCCACTTCTGCCCAGTTAAAGTTCTCTGTCCCTGCTTAAATCCACTTTTCCCAAGTTAAAAAGCTCTGTGTGTCACGAGTGGGGCAAACCCCAGCAGTGTGGGCAGAAATCAAGGTGATAAATCAGCTCCACAAGTGTCTTTGATCTTGGGTAAGTGCTGGGCTCAAAGTCTAGCCCAGACCACGGTCAGGGTTAGTCAGCACCGAGGGCTGCTCAAAAAACGGGTTTCAAAAGGTAATTAAATCCTTCTCACAGCAAGGAGCCTGACCTCCTCAGCAAGTCCGGGCAAGAGCAGGTGCTCTGCAGGTCCTGGGAAGTTTGAAGGTTGTGCTGGAGGGGGGCAGGACCTGGATTTGGGGAAAAGTTCAAGGCTAGGACTGATTTTGTGTCATTCCCCTAAGATGTGGTGTCACAGTAAGAGAAGCCTCTTACCCAGTCAGTAAAAAATGACATCTGAGGGCCACCAGTGTCCCTGACCAGAGCCCCTCATGGGGGATGCATTTTCCCCGTTGGGTCCCCCATTGGCAGCTGCCTCTCTCCGTGACAGAGCTGTGTCCAAGGACGTGCACCCTGAATTTGGCTGTCTGAGGTGACGTGTCCAAACAGCAGAAGGTTTTCAGAGAGTTTTGTGAAGTCTGGCCGGCCACGATGTGTCTCAGAGTGTCCCAGTATCGTTAGACTCTGCTAATTAAGCTAAATCCCCTTAAACCCCAYGTCCCTTTTCTCATTGAGCCCACAGGGCTGCGGGAATGAATGAGGAGTGGGGAATCCCTGGGGGACTTTGTGGTTTCTCCTGCTGGCTCTTCACTCTTCAGGAGGAAGCKGGGCCGGCACAGAGCTCAAATCTCAGCGCCCTGCTCCTCCTTGCTCTGCTGGACTTGCACTTCAGCCCCTTCCCCAGGATGAGAACACAGGGCTTGGAACAATTTCCCCCCGTTAGACCAAAGCAATCCTGTCCTAGCAAGGCGCAGTACCCCGGGGCAGGCAATACCTTCAGAAAGAGGGACAAGAATTCATTTCTCGTTGTAGATCACACCTCTCGGTTCGCTTCACTTAAAAAGCACCGCCCTTCTTTTCCTTCAGAGCATCCCACCCATCCTCTCCTCCATCTCTTGGAGGCACTGGCTGATTCCAGTGCAATCCCAGTGCAATTCCCTCCTGGAGTGTCCCATCACGAGCTGTGTTTGCTGACCAGGGTGGTTAATAGGGTTTGAGAGGTCCCATCCCCACTCGTTTCAAGAGGGCTTCCCTTTGGGAACAGCCCACGATGACAGCCCTCACGTGTGCCACAGGAATTGGATTTGCACCCATGTTTGGTGACAAAAGGCAGGAAATTAAAGAGGCAGCGTTTCCGTGAAAGCTCCCCTTCACCTGCCTTTGTTGTCGGTGACACTGAAGATTAGCACGGCTTCAGAGCAGCTTGCATCCCGAGAAGATTCCTCCTTATTTGTCAGGGATGTAAGAGGCATGAGGCAGCGCTTTGGAGTCAGTCAGTTTGGAAGGGAAATACAATTATGAAAACTTTAAACCCCTAAATGCTTGCAGGAGATTAGGAGGAATTCAAGTTTGAAAGCGTTTTAATGCATTTTTCCAAGCTGTCTCTGTTTCCAGTTCCTGTCTTTGGTCGCTGCCCCAGAGCCAGGTTTTGTGAGCGYTAAACCGAGTCCCTGAGGTTTGCCTGAGTGCAATTTATGTTTAGGTTGCCATTAAAATAATGTCTTGTGGATGGCAGACGTTCAGTGAGTTATTCTGAATTATTTCTATGCAAAATATTCCCCGTGAACCCCCCCAGAACGAGCAGCGTTTAATTACTTACACACAAAAGCTAAAGTCATTTTTTTTTGTCTGTTTTTCTTTTGGATGTAATTACAGAAATGTGGGAAATACTTTTCCAAGGCTTTTGAACTCCAAAGTGGAACAGAAGGAAGACACAGGGGGACATCCACCGTTCAGCATTATTTTCCTTGCACAGGAGAAAGAAAGAAAAAAAAAAAAAGGATCTTTCTGAGATGAGCACTAAAGTCTCAAGTTTTCAAAGCTTTGCATAACAAACAAGAGACACATTGTGGGTTGCATCTTGACTTTGAAGGCTTGCCACTGTCAACTGAAATAAAATGGCAAGGTTTAAAGCCTTAACCAAGTTCACAAGGAAAATATTTGGACTGAAAGTTTTGGAAAGTTTTCTCTCTTTGAAGTAGTTTGTCATGTGTTACCAATGTGAACTTTATTGACCTTGAAACGTTTTTTTTTTTGAATCAAATAGCAACTAGTGACACTTTAGAAAAATCTTAAATCAACAACCATCTCCTGGCGGCTCCAGCTTCGTAGCAAATGCAGGCAAAACAGGGAATCTACAGAGGAGACCTTTATTATTCGTAAATGAAGCCTGCCAAAACCTTCCCAAAATAGCATTCAAAGACCCTTTTAAGGTCATGGATCCTGAACAAAGCCAGAAGAGCACAAAAAAGGCTGAGGAAAGTCCAAGAAAGAGGCTTCCCAAAGGAGAGGCTTTCCAAGGCAGTATTTCATCCCCAACTACGTACCAGGGCAGCTCCGCTCCTTCCCAAGGAACCCCTCTCCGAGACATCATCTCGCAGCAGCACTTTTCCGGCTCTTTGCCCGTTCCGCGAGAGGAGCCCCAGGAGAAGCCCGGCCACCAGAAACAACCCAAGCCCTCCTCCTTTGACCACCCCGCCCACGTCCCGCAGCTTCAGCAGCACGCACTGGCACCAGCATTTATGTCCCCGGGGAAGCCGGAGCATGTCCTGGAAGGTCCCACATGGCAGCTAGTTGATCCAGTCAGACCAGGGCCCTCTGGCTCCTTCCCATCCCCCGGGCTGCACTCCCACCACGGCCAGCTCCTCCCRTCCCACTCGCCCATCATTCCCGCGGAGGACATGCCGGCCGTGCAGAAGGTCTTCATCCCTCGCCCCGCCCAGGTGTCCCTCAAGCAAGCTGAGGAGGTGCACAAGAAGGAGAAGAAGCCTCAGAAGCCGGGCAAATACATCTGCCAGTACTGCAGCAGGCCCTGCGCGAAGCCCAGCGTGCTCCAGAAACATATCAGGTCCCACACGGGGGAGAGGCCCTACCCCTGCATTCCATGCGGCTTCTCCTTCAAGACGAAGAGCAATTTGTACAAACACAGGAAGTCTCATGCTCACCGGATAAAAGCTGGGCTGGCCTCAGGGATCGGAGCAGAGATGTATCCGTCGAGCCTGGAGATGGAGAGGATCGGCGGGGAGGACTTCGAGGAGCCGACAGAAGGGGAGAGCACGGATTCGGAAGAAGAGACGGCGGCGATGTCGGGTCACGCCGTGGAGCTGTCACCCAGGCAGAAGCACACCCTGCTCTCCAGCAGCCTGCTGAGCACAGGGAGCCAAGGCTCCAGCCACGACCGCTGCTCATTGTCCCATTCCAGCATGTCCCAGTCCCTCGAGGACAGCTCCCAGTTCGTGGAGCCGTCGTCGGAGCACGCCCTGAGCCATAAGTCCGAGGACACCCACACCATCAAGCAGAAGCTGGCGCTGCGCCTGAGCGAGCGCAAGAAGGTGATCGACGAGCAGGCGTTCCTGAGCCCCGGCAGCAAAGGCAGCACCGAGTCCGGATACTTCTCCAGATCCGAGAGCGCGGAGCAGCAGATCAGCCCTCCCAACACCAACGCCAAATCTTACGCTGAGATCATCTTCGGGAAGTGTGGGAGGATCGGGCAAAGGACGGCGGCACTGGCTGCAAACACCACCCAGGGGTTCCCACACCTGTCCGGCGACGAGAAGCCCAGCATGGTCCCGCTGTCTGTGCCTAGAACACAGGTGATCGAGCACATCACTAAGCTAATTACCATTAACGAAGCCGTCGTGGATACCAGTGAAATCGACAGYGTGAAGCCCAGAAGAAGCTCCCTATCAAGGCGTAGCAGCATTGAATCCCCAAAGTCCGGTGCGTACAGGGAACCGTTTCAGTTCGATATCAAGTCTGGCTCCAGCAGCCAGCTGGATGCAGCGAAAGTGTTGGCGTCCCACGGTGAAAAAATGAAGCCCGAACAATCATTGTTGTCACTTCAGCAATCCCACAGTGCCACAGAGACAGTGCCTCTCCTAAGAAGCCACTCAATGCCTTCTGCTGCATGCACTATAAGCTCCCCACACACCTTTAGAGGTAGCTACTCATTCGATGATCACATCATGGAGCCTGAAGTCTTAAGCCGCAGCCAAGCGTTTTCCTCCCACCCTCGAATGCTAAAACGCCAACCAGCTATCGAGCTACMCTTGGGAGTGGAATATGTCTCGGAGGAGGTCGGCTCTGCCAGCAAAGAAACTGTTCCCAAACCTCCCGAGGAGCCTGAAACCAAGGAAAGCGATCTTACCAAAAAGTCCCGCAAGGGCCCGAAGGCGAAAGGGTTCATGTACGAGTGCAACGTGTGCGGCGCTCGCTATAAGAAGAGGGACAATTACGAGGCCCACAAGAAGTACTACTGCTCAGAACTGCAGCTCTCCAAGCCCCGCTCTGCCACGTCCCACACCTCGTCAGAGCCGGAGAAGAGCGCGGCGGATCCCGACGTGTGGCCCCAGATGATGCATTACAAGCTGGGCAGCACCTTGGAGCTCACCCCGCTGCGGAAGAGGCGGAAGGAGAAGAGCCTCGGGGACGACGAGGAGCCTCCAGCTTTCGAACTGTCTGACACCCCCTCCTCCAGCACCGGCCCAGGCGCTCAGTTTGCAAACCTGGCCTCGTCTGATGTGGCTCTAAACCTGACCCGTGAATCCTTGAAGTCACCAGCAGACTCGGGAAAATCCGCACCTTCCGAGGCCAGTGCCAGCTTCCATTCCAGGAACACCAAACCGGCTTCGAGCGCGGAGGGCAAGGAGAGGAGAACAACCTCGAAGGAGATCTCTGTCATCCAGCACACGAGCTCCTTTGAGAAGTCGGACTCCATCGAGCAGCCCAGCAGCTTGGAAGAGGACAAGCCCCTGTCCCAGTTCCCATCTCAGCCCACGCCCCAACACAGCCGCCCCCCTCACTCCCTGCAGCCCAGGCTGGTCCGCCAGCCCAACATCCAGGTCCCTGAGATTCTGGTCACGGAAGAGCCGGACAGGCCAGAAACAGAGCCAGAACCTCCTCCGAAGGAGCCAGAGAAAACCGAGGAATTCCAGTGGCCGCAGAGGAGCCAGACTCTTTCCCAGCTCCCTGCGGAGAAACTCCCACCGAAGAAGAAGCGGCTCCGGCTGGCAGAAATGGCCCAGTCCTCCGGAGAGTCCAGCTTTGAGTCCGTCTCTCTCACCCGGAGCCCCAGCCAGGAGAGCAGCCTATCCCACGGCTCCAGCCACTCCATCTCCTTTGATCGGGACGACCACACCAAGCCAGAGTCGAGTAGCCAGCCCTCCGAATCCCACCCAAAACCTCCGGGCGTTGGCTCCCATATGCTGATGGTCCCCAGCCACCATCACCATTCCAGGGAAATGCGGAGATCCGCGTCCGAGCAGACGCCCAACGTGTCCCACCCTTCCCAGATGTCAGAGACTCGCAGCAAATCCTTCGACTACGGGAGCTTGTCGTCCACTCCTGCCTCCACCCCYGGCCCCTCCACCTCCTCAGCCCCCCAGGAGAGGAGGAAATGCTTCCTGGTGCGGCAGGCGTCCCTCACCAGGCACCCTGAGCACGAGCCAGACCCGGCCCCGCCGGGCTGGCCGGACACGGAGGATCCAGCTCCTTCTTCCAGTAAATCTCCTGCCACGAGTTTGCCCCATCAGCCGACCTCGTCCTCCCCTTTGCCCTCTCACGGCACCTACCCGAGTGACAAGAGCCAGCCAAAGGACAGCCCCGAGCCATCCTACAGCCCGCCGTACACAGAGGCCCTGCAGGTGTTCCACCACCCCGTGCCACAGCTGACGCTGCACGAGAAGCACTTCATGGCCCCCCAGGTTTCCATATTCCCCTACCAGCACCTCCTGCCRCAGCCGGGGCAGTCTGCAGAGCTCTTCGCTGCCCACACCATGTCTGACATCCTCTCTGCCCAGTTCTCCATGCCTCAGATCCCTCCCTCCATATTCCAGACCCCGCCGCTGCCCCTCCCGCAGACGCTCATCCACCCGGGCCCGCTTCACATCGCTCCTCCCTTGATGTCTCACCCCGCCGAGGTGTCCTTCAGGCACCCTTCATTCCTGCCCATGCACTACCCTGGCTCCTCCCCKATCCCCTCAGCCTTCTTCCTGCCTCTCCAATCTCAGTTTGCTCTCCACTTGCCAGGCGATGCTGGTGGACATTTGCCACAGATCAAATCCAGTTTGTTCTCGGCAGCAGGAAGCTCCAGCCTGTCCCCGTGCACGGATTATGACTCGGACAGCAGGTTGCACCCTCTGACCTGCACAGCGAGTCCCGCGGTGTCTGTCACCGTGACCCAGCTCGTTGTCCCCACCCGGACGGAGCCCATGGTGTCCCTGGTTGTCCCCGTTCGCATCCAGACCAACATGCCGTCCTACGGCAGCGCCATGTACACCACGCTCTCCCAGATCCTGGTCACGCAGTCCCAGTGCAGCTCCTCCACCATCGTCCTCCCCAAATTCGATGACCGCCAGCCCAAGGGCGCCCTGGTGTGCAGCGCTGACGTCCATGGGCTGGGTTTTGACCTGGCCCAGATGATCACGGAGGAGCAGAGGAGCCTTTTCCAGAGCCCGTACCTGAGAGTGCCCCTGCCCTTGCCAGAACGAAAGGGCTACATGCCCCTCACCTGCCCCTCGGACAGCGTCCTCGGCCTGGAAGGGGGCCCCTCCACAGTTGGAGGGAGCAAAAGGATGCTGTCCCCAGCCGGCAGTTTGGAGCTGACGATGGAGACACAGCAGCAGAAGAGAGTGAAGGAGGAGGAAGTGTCTGAAGCAGAAGAGAAGCTGGAAGTGGTGAAGCCGCCCAGTGCGGTAGAGGAAGGGAAAAAGCAGGATAAATCTCACTTCCTTGCAGAAAGCCAAGACAGGGTCGAGGTTGAGACACCACCCAGCGTGTCCGTGGAGCAGTCGGAGCCAAAGGAAACGCCGAGCAGTTCCCAGCAGGCCGTGTCCCGCTCGGGTTCCCCGAGCTTTGAGGCCCTGCAGGAGTACGAGCAGCCAGCTGGCAAACAGTTCCTCAGCCAGGAGCCTGTGCAGCCCGTGAAGAAGGAAGACTCCAAAGAACCGGTGGAGCAGCCTCCACCAACCCCTGCCAGCACTGCCCCCATGCCCGAGGGTGCCGCTGGCGCGGGGAAGGCTCGGGAAGGCACAGACACCAAGAAGGTCCTGCAGTTCCCCAGTCTCCACACAACCACTAATGTCAGTTGGTGCTATTTAAACTACATCAAGCCAAATCACACCCCGCAAGCGGACGGCCGCTCCTCGGTGTACGCCAGCTGGTGCGTCAGCCTCTACAACCCCAACCTGCCCGGGGTGTCCACCAAGGCAGCCCTGGCCCTGCTGAGGTCCAAGCAGAAGGTGAGCAAGGAGACCTACACCATGGCCACTGCTCCGCGGCCTGAGGCGGGCAGGCTGGTCCCGGCCAGCTCCAGGAAGCCCAAAATGACCGAGGTAATGCAATCCTATCTCTTTCTCCTGATCCATTTGGATGCGTGGGCAGAGGGGGCTGAGGGCCGGGGCGTGGCTGTGCTTAGGCTGGTTGGGGTTTACTCGTCCCGCTGGCGCTGCGGGAAGCGCCTGTTCTCGGTGAAGCTGTTAGAGTGAAGAACCCAAACCCCACTGAAACCCCAACCCAGGAGGCAGGAGAGCCTGCTCCAAGGCCAGGTTTCTGTTCTCCGGTTCCTACTTGCCTTGTCACCCAAAAAGTAGGAATCACCACCACCACCACCACCACCACCCCACGAACCACCACCGCTCCAGCACAAAGGATTAGACTTCATTTGCATTTGTCTTGATATTTCAAATAGCTTTATGGCTTCTTCTTCTTTTTTTTTTTTTTTTTTTAAATGCTGTTATAATTCCCTACATTTTGCATGTTAGAAATGAAGAAAAAAAAAAAAAGGATTACCTTGGGGAAATGGGATTCTGTCTGGTTGTGCATCTGCTCATCTCACATTAATGAACATGGAGAGGCATGCTTAAAAGTATTTAAAAAATATTAAAGGGAGATTTGCAAGTGTATTGAGGCCCCTGAAGAAGCACAAAGGCTGGCAGTGGCATTTATAAAAGTGCCTCAGCGGGTCAGACACGTTTTGTTAAACAGCCCTGCGGTTCGGTCCGTTTGGTCCGTAGCTGCCCACCTGCTTTTCCAGGTATTTAAGGATATTTTACGCCTGGTTTTAGAGTTAAGACTTCACAGTGGCTTCCCAGGGGCAGAGCTCCCCCAAGGCAGTGCCCACACGGGCGCAGAAGTCTTTAAGACGCTCATGTGAGCTGCCTAATTTTATGTATCTCATTTTAAAGCCAGACTTTACCCCTCCTGCTTAATGCTGAACCAAACAGATCCCTTTAATCCAGATCATGTTCATGTAGATTAGCAAACAGAATCGCTCTAAAGATTTTGCAATTTGATATTCATCTCAAGTCAATTTATATTGATGGATTATTCATTTTATTTCTGTGTCATGAAATGAACTCTGAATATTAAATTTATCATAATCGCTGCTGCAGCTGCTGCTTATAAATATGTCTTAAAATACACAGTAGAGTGGCTTTGATTCAATAAATCTTTATTTCTATTCAGCATTTCCATCGCTCTCCTGCCGAAATCCAAGAGACACATTTCCAGGGACACAGGGGCAGATAATTACCTGAGCAGTGCAATAACCACACTGAGATTTATGCACTATTTTTCCAAGGGTTTTATCCGAGCGCTGCCGTAGCACCCTCGATTTCAATCCCTAAAGGAAGTGCCTGTGCTGCTCTGAGCTCTGCTCTTTGCCGTGGTGCTAAAACGCACACCCAGTGTGCGTGCCCGGAGGTACGAGACCCCTGAAGGGACAGGCTGAACAGCAGCGCTTCAGCCCTCACAAACCCATCCAAACCCACATTTCGCTGCATGCATTGCCCCCAGCGCCTCCTAAACCCCCTCGCAAAACCCCTCCAAGCTGGCCGGTGGTGCAGGTTCAGGCTCCCGCGGCGCGATTTGCAGAAGGGAGAGTTGGCCCAGCCCAGTTCACCTCCATTCAATTGCCCTGCCAAGGGCTTTGGAGAGGGATTTGTGCCCCTCCAAGGGCTCTGGAGAGGGATTTGTGCCCCTCCAAGGGCTCTGGAGAGGCATTTGTGCCCCTCCAAGCATTTTGGAGAGGGATTTGTGCCCCTCCACGGGCTTTGGAGAGGCATTTGTGCCCTTCCAAGGGCTCTGGAGAGATTTGTGACCTTCCAAGGGCTCTGGAGAGGGATTTGTGACCCTCCAAGGGCTCTGGAGAAGGGTTTGTGCTCCTCCAAAGGCTTTAGAGAAGGATTTGTGCCCCTCCAAGGACTTTGGAGAGGGATTTGTGCCCCTCCAAGGGCTCTGGAGAGGCATTTGTGCCCTTCCAAGGGCTCTGGAGAGGGATTTGTGCCCCTCCAGGGGCTTTGGAGAGAGATTTGTGCCCTTCCAAGGACTTTGGAGAGGGATTTGTGCCCCTCCAGGGGCTTTGGAGAGGGATTTGTGCCCCTCCAAGGGCTCTGGAGAGGGATTTGTGCCCCTCCAAGGGCTCTGGAGAGGGATTTGTGCTCCTCCAAGGGCTCTGGAGAAGGGTTTGTGCTCCTCCAAAGGCTTTAGAGAAGGATTTGTGCCCCTCCAAGGACTTT
>RAHM01000253.1:74536-86716 GCA_003713295.1 Parotia lawesii
CACAGGATCAGGGATCAGGAACAGGATCAGGGATCAGGCACAGGATCAGGGATCAGGTGCAGGATCAGGGATCAGGCACAGGATCAGGGATCAGGCACAGGATCAGGGATCAGGTGCAGGATCAGGGATCAGGCACAGGATCAGGGATCAGGCACAGGATCAGGCACAGGATGAGGGATCAGGCACAGGATCAGGCACAGGATGAGGGATCAGGCACAGGATCAGGGATCAGGCACAGGATCAGGGATCAGGTGCAGGATCAGGGGTCAGGCACAGGATCAGGGATCAGGCACAGGATCAGACACAGGATCAGGGGTCAGGCACAGGATCCGGGATCAGGCACAGCTGCCCTGGAGCAGCTCCTGCACTCCCAGATCCTCCCATCCCTGCAGCCCACAACGCTCCTCCAAACCAAAATGGCAAAGCCATTTGCTTCTGCTGATGGAGAAATGCCATCAAAATTCATTCTCTTTTTGTGCTTTTATCCCAGTGAGAGCTCCTTGTGTGGATTTGGGTTGTTGGTGGATGTTTTCCGCGCTGATTTCGCTGCCTCTGGAGGCAGCTCTGTGTGTGACAGAGGTGTCAGAGCTTCGTGAGCCCCTCCCGTGGGTTTACAGCAGGGAGCAGAGTCCCGGGAGGTGCTTTAAAGGCTGAACAGGCATCAAATCCTTCCATCGGTGCAGGGGACACCTCCTTGAGGACATTGTCCATCTTTGGCTCATGTTTAGCTGAAATCTTCCACTCCTCGGCTTTGCTCTGCTGCTCTCAGGATAACTGTCCATAAAAATGTCCCTCTGTCCTGACCATCCCATGCATTTCTCCAGACCTGTCCCCGGACCTTTTCCTGTCTGTCCTTCAGCGCAATCATTCCCTTTTCATGTTCATTCCCCCCAAATTCACCTTTGCATCCACTCCCCTCACACAGAGCTCGTTTCCCTCCCAGTTTTTCTGCTTTGCTGGCGCCATTTGGATTTTGAAGTGCAAAAAAAAAAAAGACCCCAAAACCAACCCTGGACGCGGTGATGGGATCACATCAGGAGAGACTTCCTTGGATTCGGTGGCACTGACCTGCCCCTGTCCCCGTGGCCTGGCTGCTCCCAGGGCAGAGCTACAGGCAGCAATTCCTGTGGGGTTTTCCAGTGAAATACGGACTCTGCCAGCGTCCATGTTTTGTAGGGAAGCTGGACCATCGCTGGTCTGCTCCTGGGCAGCGCCTTGGCCGTGGTTCTGAGGGGCTGGCGTGTCCCACTCAGCCCCAGTGCCACCGAGGCCGGGCTGGCAGAGCTGTGGTCACCAGGAAGGCACTGTGGGGACACTCCCACTTTATTGTTTCCCACCCAGAGAAATGTGGAAAATTGCCTTGGGTAGGATCTGAGCTGCGGGGACCCTGGCCAGGCCCTGAGTGTCCCCAGAATGCTTTGGGAAAGGGTGCCAGAGGCTTTTTATCCTGTCCTCACCAGGGACAGGATAAAAAGCAGAAAGGATCACTTAGGCCTGGGTGATCATTTCTGGGGTTTTCTTTTCAGTGCCATGAAATCCCTCCTCCTCCTCCTCCTGTCTGCGCTCGAATTCCCGCAGAGAGAAGTGAGCAGGATGCATTAATCCCATTTATTTGTGCCTTTAGGGTTTCTTGCTGCATTGAGGTGCATTTTGTGGTGCTCTGCACTGTGTGAGAAGGAGAGAGGACAGCAGAGCTGCCACCTTGGGCTCCCCAAGGGCAGATTTTAGGTTGTCAGAATCCCTTGGGGAGCCACCCTGAAGGGCACAGGAGTCCAGGAAGGCTGGACATCCTTCAGGAAGGCTGGACATCCCTCAGGAACGCTGGACATCCTCCAGGAGGGCAATTCCAGGAGTCCAGGAAGGCTGGACATCCCTCAGGAAGGCTGGACATCCTTCACGGGGGAAATCCCAGGAGTCCAGGAAGGCTGGACATCCCTCAGGAAGGCTGGACATCCTTCASGRGGGAAATCCCAGGAGTCCAGGAAGGCTGGACATCCTCCAGGACGAAATCCTGGGGGGCAGTGCCACCCTGCCAGTGCCAAACCCTACCTGAGCTGCTGGCACCTGACTGAGGGCACAGTGATGGTGACAGTGACACCTTCACCCCATGGGTGTGTCCCTGATGGTGACAGTGACACCTTCACACCTTGAGTGTGTCCATGATGGTGACAGTGACACCTTCACCCCGTGGGTGTGTCCCTGACAGTGACAGTCACACCTTCACAGTGGGCATGTCTCTGATGGTGACAGTGACACCTTCACACCTTGAGTGTGTCCATGATGGTGACAGTGACACCTTCACCCCATGGGCGTGTCTGTGATGGTGACAGTGACACCTTCACACCTTGAGTGTGTCTCTGGTGGTGACAGTCACACCCTCACACTGTAGGTGTGTCCCTGACAGTGACAGTCACGCCTTCACACCTTGAGTGTGTCCCTGATGGTGACAGTGACACCTTCACCCCGTGGGTGTGTCCCTGACAGTGACAGTCACATCCTCACACCACAGGCATGTCCCTGATGGTGACAGTGACACCCTCACCCCTTGGATGTGTCTCTGATGGTGACAGTCACACCCTCACCCTTTGGATGTGTCTCTGATGGTAACAGTGACACCCTCACACCTTGAGTGTGTCCCTGACAGTGACAGTCACACCTTCACAGTGGGCATGTCTCTGATGGTGACAGTGACACCTCACCCCGTGGGTGTGTCCCTGACAGTGACAGTCACACCTTCACAGTGGGCATGTCTCTGATAGTGACACCTCACCCCGTGGGTGTGTCCCTCATCCAGCTCCCACCCCTCTGTGCAGTTTCCCTGGAGACTGGTGGGTTCTGTCTGTACAGATCCATTATTCCAGCCAGGAAGGAGACTTCCGTGCCAGCTCCTCCCGGATCCGTGCCCAGCTTTGTTGTGCTGCTCTGGAAGCGCCTTGTTTGTCTCGCTGCAATGTCCCTGTCTGGGAAATTGGGATGCTGGGGTGGTTCAGGATGCTTTTAGGAGCCTGGAAATGACATTGTCTGGTGTGGGGTTTGTAACGGAATCGCTCTGTTTGCCCTGCTGGAGCTTGGCACGAGCGAGGGGACATCTCGGGGTGACTGTCTGGCCCTGAGGACACACCTGTGCGTGGTTATCCCGGCTGGTGTTTCCCAGGGATTCCATGGGAAAGGCTGAGGGATTCTGCTGCGCACTCAGGTTCAGAGTGATCATCGTGCAGGGAGCTGTGAGGAAGGCAATTAATGAGCGGTAATTAGCGGCCCCGTGGTGGTTACACATTTATCCGTGACCTGGCAGGTTTTGCAGCAGACACAAAGCATAAATGAGATCAGTTAATCCCAGAGCAGCCCGTCAGGAACTTCCCAAGGATTCAGCCGAGCCAGATGAGTGGGCAGCCTGGTGACAGATGAAATGGGCCATCAACAAACCCAAAACCTGACACCGAAGGCCACAACTCCGGAGCCTGACTCGGTTCACTTGACGGGGAACCAAACCCAGCAGCTCAGGACAGGGATCAGATATCCCGTTCCTGTTCCTGTGCACCCAAAACCCAAAAAGCAAACAAGGGACTTTATCAAATGTCAAAACCAGTCGAGGAAATACTTCTTCAGTTGCTGTGAAAGCCTCCAGGGGTGTTCTTTGAGACAGCAGTGAGCTTCAAACTGTGGGAATTCACAGAATCAAGGCTGCCCACCTTAATTTTAAAAATGTAACCACTGTGCCCAGGCTGTGACCAGCAAGGCCACACCAGCAAAGCCTTTGCAGGGCGAGGTAAAATCCTGGAGGAATTTAAAAGAAGATTTAAAAAGGAAGCAGGAGGGAAGGGGTGATTCAGCCCAGCCATGAGCAATGAGTCCCCCAGAAACCTGCTCTGCCTCCTCGCCTGCCAACCACCAAACTTCCTTCCCCCCTGGCTGTCCAAGGTTTTATCCTGTGGTTTCCAGCCACATGGAGATTTTGGATGTGGCTCACAGCACTGAGGGGAAAAAAAGAAGTGTTTGTGGCTAAAAAGGCTGGTCAGGAATTTGTAAGAGCCGATACTGAGAACTAAAGCTCCTGAGGGCTGCAAAGGAATAAATGCTTCGTGGGTTTGGGTTCCGGCTGAAGGGAAGGAGCTGAGACAAAGCTTTCTCCAGGTTTGTGTTTTCCCATCGCTGGGTTTCCTGTGCCTCCTGACAGCCATGGCCCGTTCTGGGGCCGTCGGGTCTCTGGTACTGCCGAGGGTGACACCAGCACCGCCCGGGCTGTGCCCGTTCCTCCTGCTCTGAGAAGGCTTTGTGGTGGTGGCCCARAATTTGCCAGCAGGACACACCAAAGAACCTTTCAAAAATGCATCCAATAGGTGAATTTTTATCTCTCTGTGTGTCCGTTCGAAAGGACAATTCCCCAAATCAGTTTCTGGGCTCGTAGTGACCATTAACCCCCCGTGTTCCCAGTCATGCCGGCGTTGGTTTGGAGGGGAGCGGGGCACTGCGGGAGCTGGGAGCTGCTCACGCCGGGATTGTGAATCCCACAGTGCTCGGGAAGAGAGGCCCAGATGTGCTGACACAAACCCCAGCTGTGGCTGTCGCCTGCAGCAAACCCTGTGGAGCAGGGAAGGTCCCTTGCCCGGGGTGAACCTTCACACGGAGCGAGCTGTGGCTGATTTGTCTCTCTGATGCAAATCAGATGGGCACAGGAGCAGGGAAACCGGGATCACACTGAAGGAATTATGTCCATAAATCTACTGCAGCCCTCGGGGTGGGCAGATGGGATCTGCAGCAGCGTTCTCTGGGTTCTGGCACTGTCACCTCCTGCTTTCTTCCTCTTTGGTTTGGGATTCCTTAGGATTAACTTGCTTTTCCTCTTTCTCCCCTCTCCCTGCCCGTTTTCCACGTGGTCTCGGGGAGCTGTGGGGGAATATCTGTGCTGGAGCCTCCCAGAGCGCCAGGTGAAGTGCAGTGCCCGATTCTAGATTAAATCACTTRTCCCTTGTAACGCAGCCCCGACGGCGTTAATGAGGCTTTAATGAGGGAGGGACACAAAGACATTTCCACGGGAGGGTGTAATCAGGGGCAGAGCAAGGACAAGGCTGATGAAGGAGCAATTCCAGGTTTTAAATGGCCAGGTGATTCCCAGCACAGGGACAGGCGGGGAGGAGGCAGAGAGGGAAGCCTCCAGTACAAATCTGAACAGAAAATAATCAGGATTCCTGATTCCTTTTGCTCCTTCCGATGCTTTAAGTCCCTGGCTGAACGAAGAAGGGACATCAGCCATCCCTGAGAATTAGTTACGCGTGCCCTGGGATCTGGGTGGTTAAATGGAGGTAACTGGGCATACTGGGAGGGAGACTGGGGCACACTGCGAGCTCTTCAGACACCAGCTCAGTCCCCTCTGCCCAGATAATGAGAACCTTGTGACAATGGGTTTTGATGTTGGCTTTTTTAGGGGTTTTGGGGGTTTTTTTGATGGTTGGGAATGGCCACGATGGGGTAATGTTGCTGTGACTTCAGTCACAGCAGATAAAATAAAGTACTGGGGCCACCACCAGGTGAGCCTGGTGAGGATCTAGAGAACTCCTGAGGGTGCTGAAGGACAGAAACACCAACTGTTCCTCTGCAAGCTGGACACCAAGACCTGGTTTAGCCTGGTTTATGCTCCTGGTGCAGGCTGGGGCTGTCTAAACACCCAGATTTCCTCTCTCCTCTCTAATCCATGTCCAAGCCTGAACCCGTGACCTCATCCCCTGAACTCGCGAGCAGCTCGTCCCCCTCTGAGCCTCTCCCGCGTCTCTGTGGGGCTCGGCCAGGACTGGCAGCACGGGAAGGGTTTAGTCCCAGCTCACCTCCTGCACCCAGGAGGATCATCCTGAATTCCAGCTGCAGCTCCCCCAGACACCCCCCTGGAGCTGGAATTGCCCGGGCTCTTCCTGAGGGAATGGAACAAAGAGTGTGGGAGACCCAGGGGTCCCCGCAGTGGGGCTCTCCCGCTTCTAACTCCACCCTTGCAGGGGGCTGGGATGAGTTTCCGTGGMTGCATCCTGTGCAGGCCGTGCCATTCCCGTCCTGTCAGTTCTGGGCTGGATTAGGGACCTTTGTGTATTTTTTAAACCCGGTTTTAAATGACCCTGGTTTTTCTTCACTATAAACACATAGATTTTAGCATTTATTATATATTCACTTGCTGGAGTGCTCAACCTATTCCAGTGCAGCTGTTTCTGTTCAAGTTTCTCCTCAGTCTGGCTGCTGTTTTCTCACCCTTCTGGTTTGGAATGGGCTTCGTTGGGAAGATACTAAAACCTGACTGATGGTGTTGGATGCCTTTGGATCCCCTATTAAGAGGCTTTAGACAGCCTGATTTTTCCAGGGTGGATGTTTGGAGATTTCTGAAGACCAGACTTAATTCCTCCTGGGTAGAAAAATGRCTTTGCAAGAAGTGCCATGCTTCAAAAATTTGGCCTCTTTAAGATCTGAGGGGAGCAATTYCGTGTTACCTTATTCTTCTCGTGCTGCAAGCACAGGAAATTGCAGACTTCATTTGCCGAGCAGCAGGAGGCTGGGAGATTTGTCTCAGCCTTACAAGGGTTTTTCAACCCCCCATCCTGCAGCCTGGACAGAAAATCAAATATATGGTGGGAAGGAAGGATGACCAACCTCATTCTCTTGGGTAAAACTAAACCGTGATCCTGTGCCAGGGATCAAACAGCCTGGAGTCCGCGGTGTTTACATTTAGTGGTAGCACGATTTATTTATTTAAAAAAAGGGATGTTTTCTTCTCTTTGTGTCCGTTCTGGGTGGGTCACTCAGGCTGTGCAGGGGTCACAGAGGGAGATGTGGCATCAGGGACCCCTCAGGTGGCTCTTGCTGCAGCCCCAGCGGGTGGGAGGTGGTGTGCCAGGAGGTTTGGCTGGGATGGGTTTGCCCAGCGCCCTGCACGGTGCCAGGCATGTTTTAAAAGGCAGGGAGAGAGAGGCAGCTGGGCTGGCCTGGGACCAACCCCGTCCAGACTGGCCTGGGACAAAGCCTGTCCAGACTGGCCTGAGTGCCCCAGTCTGTGTTTGAGGACGGGGACATCAGCACAGTGAGGTGCCCCTGTGACTTAGCTCAGCCTCGGGGCTCTCGGTGTGCCCAGAGCAGCAGATGCAGGACATGAGGACGCACTCCAGCAGAGGAATCAGGTGTCTGGAGGCATCTGGGCACAAGCTTTGGATGATAATTTGCATTTATCCTAATTACCCAGAGCTACCAAACAGCAACCAAGACCTGTGGTGTCAATAACGCGCTGAACTAACCCAGCAAAGTTGTGACTTCTTCTGTTGAGGTGGGAATCTTCTTTTTTTTTTTTTTTTTTTCCTTTTTTTTTTTCCTTTTTTTTCTTTTTTATTTTTCCCCTTTATCACGCCACCTGTTGCTCATAGGTACAAATCAAACGAAGAGTATGTGTATGTGCGAGGCCGTGGAAGAGGGAAGTATGTTTGTGAGGAGTGTGGAATTCGCTGCAAGAAACCCAGCATGCTGAAGAAACACATTCGCACGCAC
Source organism: Parotia lawesii (assembly GCA_003713295.1). Lineage (NCBI taxonomy): Eukaryota > Metazoa > Chordata > Aves > Passeriformes > Paradisaeidae > Parotia > Parotia lawesii. The sequence continues at coordinate 82,052 of RAHM01000253.1, forward strand.
ACAGACGTCAGGCCGTACGTCTGCAAGTACTGTAACTTTGCTTTTAAAACCAAAGGTAAGCCACAGCCAGCCCCCAGCTCCTCTGCTCAGTGCGGTGGCTCTGCCAGCCTGCTGGGGGGCACTGGCAAAGGGCAAGGGAAGGCCTTCCCAGGGGCTGCCAGAGCCCAGGAGTTGGAGGGAGGGGGATGAGGGAGTTGGAAATTGGTTGGTGTTTTCTGCAGCGGAGCTTCGCTGCCRTCCTCCTTGTGCTTCTCTGCAAGGGAAAAACCCTGAGATGCAGCTTCCCTGGCAGGGCTTTCCGAACAAAGCCACCCCAGAAGGAGAGCAGGAGCTCCAGGCTCCTGGCCCAGCCCCTGGATCCAGGCTCTGGGCGGCTTTTTCCTGCTGGTGCTCTCCAGATCTGCCCATTCTCATCCTCTGCAGTTGCATGTGGCTTCCACATTCTCTGTGTCACGTCAAGGGAGCTTTTCCCTAAAGGCCTCCATCCCAGGACATCGAGCCATCAATGCCACCAGGTGTTCTCTGCCATGGCCTCAGGGAGGGTGTGAGTGAGCACAGGAGGAGCCTGCAAACCACAGGCAAAATAAAAAAAAACATCTATTCCAAGAGAAGTGGGGATTGGGACTTCCCAAATGTGCCAGAGGTGCCTTTAACTTCTTGTAGGGTCTGGCACCGTGGGTTGGACAAATCTCTGGTGGCAGCAAGTGTTGGGCTAAAGGTGTGGGGCTCAGTTTCTCAGCTACAGCTTGACAGAGATCTGTGAGTTCAGGGAGCCTTTGGACAACGCCCTCAGGCACCTGGGGGGATTCTGGGGGTTGTCCCATGCAGGAGCTGGCCTGGGTGATCCTCGTGGGTCCCTTGCAGCTCAGGATGTTCTGAAATGCCCGTTGCCTGTCACCAGGAGGTGACACCGCTGGGAGGGTTCCGTAGGCAGGAAGGAGCCGGTGTCACCCAGGCAGGGGCACAGCGTGGGTGCGGGGAGGGGCACTGGGCGCGGCGTGCTCTGGGTGCTGGCCCGGAGGTGACAGAGGAGGGCAGGGGAAGTGACCAGAGCGGGTGACTCGGGGTGGGCAGTGCCTGGAGCCGGTGGCTTTGCTGGGAAGGCTGGCGGGGGATTTCTGGGTGACGACGTGCTGGTGATCACTGGGAGTGCGGGAGAAYGGGAAGTGATACCGGGTTTGAGGCCAGGTTCTCATGCTGCACATCCCAGCGATGGTTCTTCCTCTCCCTCCCATCCTGGAGCTGTTTCTGATTCATTTCCTTTCTCTTCCCCTCTTGCTTTGACTTCGTTCCGAGGTCTCCCTTGGAGAGCTGAACCCGCTCAGCCTCTCCCGTCACTCCACCTCACTCCCCACCATGCTTCTRTAGGGCTTTTGTCCAGGGTGCTGGGACCAAACCATCCTCTCCACCACCCCTCTGGCTGCTCTGCTCTTCATCTCTGCTCCCTTGAAGGCCACGATCTGTCACCTCTGACTGCGCATCGCCCACAGACACTTCCCTTCTTCCGCTTGGCATGGGCAAGGGAGCATGGAGATGCTTCCTTCCACAAAAACCAAAAAAAAAAAAAAAAAACCATCAACAGTCTGTTGGGATTTGAATGGCAAAGTATCCATTTGCCTATGGATGCATGGAATGGGCAGCACTTCCCTGGGTCGGGGGTTTGTGGATAAATAGCTGCATGATGGTGACTTGGAATTGCATGAGAACGGCGCTTTGCTGGGAGGGGGGGACGGGCAGAGCCCTGGAGCGAGCTCAGACTGCCCAGAAATGGGAGAAAAGCTCTCTGGGGGCACAGGGGCCTCRGGAAGAGTGGGGGGAAAAGCCCTGAGTGTGTCAATAAAAGCATCAGCTGGTGATGGGGAGTTATTACAAACGAGAGTTTGAGTTTGCCTAAAAAATCCCCGGCAGGGGTAGGAGGAAAACCTGGATTTTTGCTCAGAGATTTTTTTAAGCCATCTCAAACTCTGGTTCTTTGCGAGTGACCGGAGGAGCGGGGGCTTTGCCGAACTGGTGTTCCCCAGCTCATTGTGGAGCCACTCCGGAGGGGAGGAGTTGGTTTGGGCCCCGGCTCCTGGGTGGGTTCGGCGGCCCCGGGAATTGCAGAACGCAGGAGCTGCAGCTCTCGCCCTCCTGCCGGGCTGCACTTGCACAAACACGGGGCTTTTTTAGAAATCGGCTTTGCAGAGTTAATTTTAGCCTTCGGCATCAGCTCCAGGGGGAGGTCTGTGGAGCTGGCTTCGTTCTGGCTGGGGGAGATCTCTCCAGCATGATCTAATGCTCGAAACTCTCAAGCAGCCTGGAAGCAGTTAAATGGGTTTTTATTATTATTATTTGTTATTATTATTATTATTTTTAATGAGGATCTTTATCTGGTTAAAATGTACCTCACCTCCCACCCCTCCCACTCCAGAAAATCCATCTCTGTGTTCCAAGAACTGGGAAAACTTTTGCAACAGAAAATGCTTTAAATATTTCCCCTCATTCACTAATTGTCTGCTTTTTGTGCCTTTCTGTCACTGGAAGCAAAGCTGTTCCTTTGGGTTGCAGAACTGCCGGGAAAATTCATTTTTTTTATTATTTTAGAGCAAATCCACGAGTTTGGTTCGGTTTGTTTGTTTGTTTGTTTGGGGTTTTGGGGGGATTTTTTGGGTGGTTTTTTTGGGTTTTTTTGATGCGTGTGCTCGCTTAGCTGATGGGAACAACAGCCTTGGAAATTTGGTTTGTAGATATTTACCTGATTTGGTGTTTCTGGAGCAGATCTAAAGGTGCCTCTCTAACGAGGTGTCTCTCCCCCCACTGCGGTGACCGTGGCCTCCAAGAGGGGCTCTAAAGGAGGCTCAGCAGCTTCTGCTTTGTTTTCTGGGCAGGGAGGAAAYGAAGGAAAAGCTGTTTTCCCTCTCAGGAAGGCCAGGGAGAGCTTTTCCCTTCCCCTCTCTCGCTGCTGCTCGGGGTGAGCTGGGCAGTGCTGGCACATTAATCCCCCCCCGTGCGGACATTCCCCTTTTCCAGTCGTTTTCTGTCCTCCCTCAGACCCACGTCACCCTCTCACGCCCTGATTGCTTTCAGAATTCCTCAGGATTTCTGGGCAAAATGTAYGGAACAGCTCTGGGTGGCTGCCGGGAGGTCGGAAGGGACGAGGAGCTTCACTTTAATTTAAAGGGAGCTGTGTGAAGGACACCGGTGCTGCTGGCTGGAGACACCCATTTCGCAGTCTGGGCCACTCACACTTCCCAGACACCAGACTGCTCCGTGGCCTCAGCCAGGGTCTTTAATAAATTCATTTTCAGCTCCTTAAATCAGCCCCTGACAGCGCCGAGGCTACTGCACATGTGAATATATTCAATATATTAAATTAAATGCATTAAATGCATCCCCCCCAGCCCTTAAAGGGCTGCACAGTTTATTGTTATTGCAGCTCCAGCAGACTCAGCCTCCCCTGGAAGGCGCAGAGCGGGCCCAGCCGGCGGCGGAAAACCCTGGTGGAATTCCCTGCAGGGCACAGGGATGGACACATTCCCAAAATATCCTGAGGGCTGGGGTCCTTCCTCGGCGGCCTGGAGAAGGGGAAGGGGCTGAGCATCCCTGGGGAGCCGCTGGGTGTGGTCCCTGTGCTCCCGGGGATGTCACAAATGTCCCAAGGGATGGGGACAGAGTTCTCCCCAGGGATTTGCTGCCTGGACATCCTGTGGGATGTGTGGCCAGGAGCAGAAAATGTCCCAGTGGTCCAGCCAGGAGATGAAACACGGAGCAAAAGGGCTCTGGAACTCTCCAGGGAAAGGGGAAAACAATCCAGGAATCAGGGCTGGAAGCGAAGGACTGGTGACTTCCAGTGAAATATTCACCGGTATTTTCTTTAGCCAGTGCAGCCATTAAGGGCTCAGCCTCCACGGGAAATCTGCTCAGTGTCAGGATTGGGAAATCTGCAAATCCAGGGCAACTTTCTGGAATATCAGCCTTTGGCTGGTGCGAGGGATAGGTCTGATCCAGGAGGTGGCTGATGTTTTATAGCCTGTGTGGACACAGGCAGGACGTGCAAATTCACTCCTTTAATCTCTGTGTCAATAAGGATAAAAGATAATAATCGATTTTTTAAAAAATGGAACTCCTTTGCCCAATGAGTTCTGTAAACTAAAGCTTTCCTCCTCAGAAAGTCTCACCTGGGGACTTTATCTCCCCACCAAGACCTAAATCAAGGCCTGTGCATTATTTAAATCTCACATAAAACCTGTTTCAAGGATTTATCTGGGACACAGAGTATCGGTTACGGCTGGTTCTCCGTGTGTGAGTGCATCTCCCAGCAAATCACAGAATCCCGGAATGGTTTGGGGTGGGAGGGACCTTAAATCCCATCCAGTGCCACCTCCAGGGACACCTCCCACTGTCCCAGGCTGCTCCCAGCCCCAGTGTCCAGCCTGGCCTTGGGCACTGCCAGGGATCCAGGGGCAGCCACAGCTGCTCTGGGAATTCCATCCCAGCCCCTGGCCACCCTCCCAGGGAACAATTCCTTCCCAATATCCCATCTAAATCCATTCTCCATCAGTTTAAGGACCATTCCCTGTGTCCTGTCCCTCCAGCCCTTGTCCCCAGTCCCTCTCCAGCTCTCCTGGAGCCCCTTCAGGCCCTGCAAGGGCAGGGACACCTCCCACTGTCCCAGGCTGCTCCCAG
>RAHM01000253.1:94682-105988 GCA_003713295.1 Parotia lawesii
GGGCTGTGTTGGGAGGAGGTTGGAGGCGATGCCCAGTTGGGATTTGTTTCCTTTTCCTGCTTTATTGCCATTTTTCCTTTGCTGCACCCTCACAGCTGAAACAACCCAGGCCTTTTCTTCCCCCTCCAGCCCCAAAACTGTGCCCCAGCGGTTTCTCCGGGCTGCAGAACGCCTGAAGGGTCCCCCCAGCACCTCCTGCTGCACCCCAGGGCAGCAGCAGAGGGAGGGAAAGGGGGACCTGGCCTCGTGTCACGGGGGATTTGCAGTGGGCAGGGGCTTGGGGACAGTCAGGGACCTTAGTCTGCTTCAGAGAGAGTTTTGGCTTGTGACTGCTGAGCTTGCAAAGGGAAAAAAAAAGAAAAAAAGAAAAAATCTAAAAAAAATTAAGAAAAAAAAAGAAAAAAAGAAAAAATCTTAAAAAAATAAGAAAAAAAAAAAGAAAAACATGGGAAAAAAAGCGGGAAAAAGGAGCCATATTTGAGTAAAGTACATTTTCTGCTTCTTTTCAGGGAATCTGACTAAACACATGAAGTCAAAGGCCCACAGCAAAAAATGTCAGGAGCTGGGCGTGTTGGTGTCTTCACTGGTGGATCTGGAAGCCGAAGAAGGTAAAACCTTTCCCTTYCTAGAGCTGCTGTGGGTGCCGAGGGAGGAGCAGGGCCCAGCCAGGGCCCAGCCCTGCTCTGCAGAACGTCCTGCCACAGATGTGGGGAGCAGTTTTGTTCCCCCAGACCCCTTCCAGGGGTCTCTGTGTGCGTGGGGCCGTGCTGGGGGCTGCATCCGTGGGGAAAGTGTGAGCCTGGCTCCCCTTGCTGGGGGTTGGTGATCCCAGAGGAATTTTCTGGCTTTAATGGCTCTGGTTCTGTGCCTGCCTGAGGTTTTTGGTGGTGCAGGGATGGGCAGGGCCCGTCCTGCTCAGTTCTCTGTGCATGCATCCCAAGAAACAGGRAGTCTGCGGCATGAGAAGCTCCTTGTTGGCATCTCGGGGTGTCTCTGCCACGCTCTGGAGGAGCCCAGGCCTTTCCTGGCTCTGGAGGGAGTCCCCAAAGCAGCAAAATGAGACCCCCGAGGGTCCCACCCCAAGGATCCCACCCCAAGGGTGATCCCAGCCCAAGGATCCCACCCCAAGGGTGATCCCAGCCCCAAGGGTGATCCCAGCCCCAAGGGTGATCCCACCCCAAGGGTGATCCCAGCCCCAAGGGTGATCCCACCCCAAGGGTGATCCCAGCCCCGAGCATTCCATGCACAGGCAGTGCAGCCCCTCTCTGGTGCTGCAAGCACAGGCTGGAGGGTGAAGGGGAAAAACCACTCCTGGCGGCCTGGATTGGGGTCTGGGGGAATGTTTCATCGTTCAAAGTGCTGAATGCGAGCGCGGGGGTGGCCCTTCGGCGGCCCTGCAGGCTGCGGGGGTGTTCCCGCACCAGGCAGACACAGGCGGTGCTCTGCTCTGCCCGTCCTGCAGGAGGGCACAGCCGAAACCCAGCGAGGGATTCTGCGGTTGCCACCCCAGGGGAGAAGCGTCGGTGTGGTGCAAACAGCAGGAGGGGGAGGCAGGAGAGCTCTTTCATCCCAGGGACTCACATAAAATAATTGATTAACTGAGATCTGTCCCTGCTCTCACACCCCCCTTTGGTGTTGCTTTTGCAGATCCCTAAAGGCACGGAGCTGCTCCAGGGCTGGAGCCCCTCTGGAGCCAGGCTGGGAGAGCTGGGGGTGCTCASCTGGAGAGGAGAAGGCTCCAGGGAGAGCTCAGAGCCCCTTGCAGGGCCTAAAGGGGCTCCAGGAGAGCTGGAGAGGGACTGGGGCCAAGGGATTCAGGGACAGGACACAGGGAATGGCTTCCCAGTGCCAGAGGGCAGGGCTGGATGGGATCTTGGGAAGGAATTGTTCCCTGGGAGGGTGGGCAGAGGCTGGGATGGAATTCCCAGAGCAGCTGTGGCTGCCCCTGGATCCCTGGCAGTGCCCAAGGCCAGGCTGGATGGGGCTGGGAGCAGCCTGGGACAGTGGGAGGTGTCCCTGCCAGGGCAGGGGTGGGATGGGATGAGCTTTAGACCTTTTCCAACCCAAACCATTCCATGATCAAAGCCAGGAAGGGGGAGCAGGAAAGTGACTCCCAAGGGTTCATTCCACAATTCTGAAAGAACAACTGTTACTTCGTACCCTTCCATCCCAGAACCCATTAATCCCATTGCGTGCCACTGCTGAAAACCTGCAAATCCAACGCCCTGTTCACGCTCCGTGGAACCGCAGCCGCCTGAGGACACAGGGGCTCGCTCCAGCAGCTCAGGGCAGCGCTTTCCTGCCTGGCCTCCACAGCCATTCACCCCTGGACCACTCAGGGTTAACGCACCCAGCGTTGTTGTGGAAGTCGGGATGGGTGAAAGCTCGGGAAAAGGAGTTCTGACAGGAGATGGCCTCATGGAAAGAGGAATTCTAAGGAAGGTTCCCCTGGAATGCCCAGGGCAGCTGGGARAGCTCTCAGCCCAAAGCACGGCACCGTCAGCTGGGGGGCTTTGCTTTGGCCATCACTGAATCACTGACCCCTCCCTGCCCGAGGCTGAGGSGGGGCTTGGAGGCTCCGGGGAGGGTCTCCCCTCCAGGTGTTGGTTGGCTGCAGAGCTGCCCCTGGGATGTGTTTGGGCTGTCTGGACTTTGTGCAAGCAATCCGTGTGAATTTGGGGTTACAATCCTCCCCAGAGCCCATTTCCTGCTCCCGTTGCTGCCGAGCCCCTGTGTGGGTGTTCGAGGGGTGCACAAAGCTGCCCTCGGGAGGGGTGGGATCACGGGAGGTTTCCTTTCGTTCCTCCCACCATCTCTCCCACCTGGTCAAAGCCAACACTGCACTTCTGCTGGAAAGGGGAATATTCTGCAGAATATTCCCATTGCTCACAAATGCCAAGTAAATACTGAATGCAGCAGCCAGGGAGACGGGCAGAAAATGGGATTTTGTCCTCTAATGGTCGGGGCTGTTTGGATGGATGAGAAAATAACCCAGGAACGGCAGAAAGGTGCACGAGAAATCCGAGATCCCAGCTGTGATCACAGGCCCCGTTCTCAGGGTGAGAGGCTGCAAAGAGCCCTCCCCTGTGTCCTCTCCCTTCCTTGCGAAGAGGCTCAGAACCAGAACTAAAAGGACTGTTTTAATTTTATAATAATAATAATAATAATAATAATAATAATAATAATAATAGTAATGAAAGGCTCCAATTTCCATGTGACACAAAGCAGCACAAGGAAGGTCGCTGTGCTTTCCTCTGGGAAGCAGAGGGGAGGGAGCAGCCATTCCTAAAACTCCCTGGATTATTTTAAACCGGGGTTGTATTTCACTTGATTGTTTGTATTTCTATTTAAGGGGCAGCAGAAAGCAAGGGGTGTTACTATAAAAGGAGATTGGAGTAGAATTCCTCACTCCTGCCCGGGCTGGGCTCGGTGGGATGGCACCGTTTGGGAGGATAAATAACACACACGGAATGAAATGCAACCTCAGACCAAGCTGTCAGCAGGACACATTCCCACTAATTCCCTCTCTCCTTCCTTCCTCCACCCCTCCCTCGCTCCCTGCCCTGCCCTTTCTCTCCCCACGAGCTCAGCAGGATGAATTTTGGAAGCCTGGGCTCAGGTCTGTGCTCTGTCCCTGCCTGCAGGGATCGTGTCAGGAGGCCAAAGCGGATCCCTGGGGCTGTCCCAGGACTCGCTGAGATGTTTCCCTCGCTGGAATTTGTGGTGGCAAACGCAAACAGCTCCCCCAGTTTGGGGCTGGCTTCACTTTCCCTCCGCTCCTGAGCCCTGACCCTGCTCCGTCCCGGCCGGGACAGAGAAAGGAGAGCACCAGGACAAGGCACAGCTCCTGTCTGTCCCCAAACCCAAAACCAGAGTCAGGGGCTGGCTCTCAGCTCTGCCAGTGAAACGCATTCCTGTTCCAAGCAGGAAATATGCACGGCTCAGCCTACAGCTGGGAGTTTGGAATAATATTTGTTCTGAGCTCAGCTCCTCTGGGAGTTTGCAAACAGCCCGGGCCCAGSACCCCCCGTCAGTCAGTGGAGGATTTCACAATGCGAGCCAGAACCCCTCCCCGTGGAGAGCTGCTGGGACAGCTCTGCCTTCAGGGACCGCTGCAGGGATGTTCTGAATGGATATTTGCAGGGATATACGAGATGCTCCTTCCCGTTCCCGGTTTCAGGCAGGCTCTTGGATGGATAATCAGCCATGGGAAAATCCATGTGACTGCGAGTGCCAATCACTTCGTGAGCGGTTCTTTGTAAGGCCCTGGCAATCAAAATAAACCGAATCAGGCTTTTCAGTCCATCACAGGGACTCCGTGCTGTGTGGCCGTGTCCCCTCTGGAGCCACCCTGGCTCCCTTTAATGTCCCCTCCAGCTGGTGCTGCTGGCAGTGGCAGCTCCCAGTGGGGACCTGTTCCAGGCTGGGCACGGGAGGAGCCGTGGGATGGGGATGGGCTGCGATTTGTCACACACAGGTGTCACAGCAGCACCCAGACCGCGGTCCGAGCGTGTCCCAGCAGCTCTGCTCCATCTCCGGGCACAGCCGAGCGTTTCCCAGCCCCTCCGGAGCAGGGGGACCTGCGGCCCCGGCAGGGCAGTTCTGCTGAGCTGCACTGACATCCAGTGGCTGCTCCCGACGGACCTCTCCCACTGCCAGCAGCTCTGCACATCCGCCCGGGGAAAAGCAGATTTTTCTCGGAGCACTGAGAGCTCGGTACCCAGCCCAGAAAGCTCCTGCTGGCCCTTCAAGCCGCAGAGAGATATGTTTTAACCTGCRGAAATATTTAAAATCCTGTAAAATTTGCTTTTTGTATCCTCCTCACTGCCCCCAAGCTCTGATTTGCAGAGCCCCAAACCCTCTGCCCCACAGAAGCCTCAGAGGCTGGAATTTATCCTACCCCGGGAAAACCCACAGAGGTTCCTTCCACGCTGTTGTTTGATTTTTAGAAGAAGCCTAAAAAGCCTCGCTGATGTTTATCTGCCATGAAATCCAGGCAGGAAAAGGCCCAGCGTGTGGAGCTGGCATTATTTTGGCAACTGTGGATATTCCAGAGTCGCCACTGCCACAAACAATCATCAAACCCCACTGAAGGATGAGGTTGCTGCTGTCTCATCTATTAAAGGGGTTTTCTTCTGCATTTTAGAGCAAATAAGGAGTGTGGCAGGTGCCCAGCAGGGCCTGAGGGCTGCGTGTGCTGACAGAGCTGGAACTGGAGCTGGGGTGGGGTGGGATTCACTGGGATCTGCTGGGATCATCAGCAGGGGAGCTGGCACGGGGGGCAAGGCTGCAGCTTCAAAGCAGGAGATGATCAGACCTAGGAAACAGCTGGGTCCTGTCTCCTCTGGTGCCCTTAGAGCTTGTGAGCAGGTTTAGTGCAGAAGTACACCCCGAACGTGTGCATTGTGAGCTGATTTAGCACAAAAATGGCCCCTTACATGTGTTTTAGGGGCAGATTTAACAAAAAATAGCCCCTTACATGTGTTTTGTGAGCAGATTTAACACAAAATAGCCCCTTACATGTGTTKTRKGRGCAGATTTAACACAAAAACAGCCCCTTATATGTGTTTTAGGGGCAGATTTAACAAAAAATAGCCCATTACATGTGTTGTGTGAGCAGATTTAACACAAAATAGCCCCTTACATGTGTTTTAGGGGCAGATTTAACACAAAAACAGCCCCTTATGTGTGTTTTAGGGGCAGATTTAACACAAAAACAGCCCCTTACGTGTGTTTTGTGAGCAGATTTAACACAAAAACAGCCCCTTACGTGTGTTGTGTGAGCAGATTTAACACAAAAGTAGATCCTGAAGGTGTGTTTTACACTCTCTGTTTCGTGTTTGCCTGCAGGAACCAGTGAAGACCTTTTCCAGGACTCTGAGGGGCGGGAGGGATCTGAGCCCATCGAGGAACACCAGTTTTCAGACCTCGAGGAATCCGACGACGATGACGACAATGAGGACGAGGAAGACGAGGAGGAAGAGGAGAGCCAAGACGAGCCGGCGCTGAAGCTGCCCGAAGGCAAACACGGCACCCTCCCGCCGCACTCCTCAGGGGGCTCCCCGTCTTCCCAAGAGGAAGGCGCTGACACGGCACCATCCGCAGCTCCAGAAGCTGCTTCCAGCACCCCGAAAGCGGGGGAAGGCCAGCAGGCCTCCTCCTCCTCCTCCTCAGGGCTGGAGAGCAAGTGGTCAGCAGACAGCAGTGACATTGCTGTGTGCCACAGCTTCTTGAGCCTCCACAGACCAGCTTTGACCTCCACCGAGCACTTGGCTCCTGCTGAGAGAGAGTCTGTCACCAGGCCACCGATGTCCTTGGCCATGGACCTGTCGGCCTCCAAAGACACCTCCCCGAGGAAAAGGTGGTCCCCGAGCCAGGACGGCGGCAGAGGGGGTGGCAGCAGCAGACCAATGATAGCGAGGAAGCACTTACTGACCAAAAACGAAACCTCCCCCAAACGCTTCTCCCCCACGGCAGAGCTGTCCTCCCTGAGGTGCCTGTCCCCGGGGAGGGGGCTGTCCCCCTGCCAGCGCCTCTCTCCCAGGAGGGAGGCGTCTCCCCTGAGGTGTGTGTCCCCAAGGCTCGAGCTGTCGCCCAGCAGGCGCCTGTCCCCCCGGAGGGAGCTGTCCCCGAGGACAGCCCTCCCCCCAGACGGAGAAGTGTCCCCTGCCAGGCACTCGTCGCCCAGCAGAGAGATGGCATCCCTGAGGTACTTCTCCCTGAAGAAAGTCTTGTCTCCAGGCTGCTTGGAGCTGTCCAGGTATCCATCCCCCGGGAAAGAGGACGTGCCTGGCACTAGCAAATCAGCGGAGGACAAAGTTCCAAGCTCCTATCAAGCCCAGCCCGGGATGTTCTCTTCGATGCCTCTACCTCACAGGTTCTTTGGCAAAAACTTACAGCTCTACGAGTCCAAGCTGGTAAGTGCAGAGCCCTGCTGCCCCCTGCTCCCCACAGGGCGTCCTCTGATAGGGTTTTTGGTGAAGGCTGTGGTGCAGGAGTGCACAGGGACTCTGTGACCACTGTCACAGCTGACCCAGAGAGCAGGGACAGGGGACAGCAGTGGGGTTTGCACCCGTTTGGGTCCTGCCCTTCTCAGCTGGAGAGAAATGAAGTTATCCCTTCTCCAAGGGGTTATTCCCACTCCTAAGACAGCCAGGCCTGCTGGGACAATCAGCAAGGACAACCTCTTAATGATTAATTGTCAGTCAGATCCTTTTTGTTCCTGGGAATTTCATTCCCATCCCTGASGTTTCCCCGGCTGGGGTGGAGCTGTGACCATTTTCCACTGGTCAGTGGCCTGAGCCAGCTCTGAGGCAGCCCTGGCTGAGCCCTGTGTCCACCCACAGCCAGCTCTGCTGGACGAGCTGCTGAGAAATGTTTGTTTGGACATCTCTCATTTCATCTGGCTTCTCTCTTCAGCACAGCGAGGGGGTTCCCACTGTTATTTAATGTTATTTAATCTCTCTGCTGGACAAATCAAATCCCGTGGGTAAAGGGAAATCGCCCGTTCCAGTGCTGCAGGCAGATGGATGCGGGCTTTGGGGGAATATTCCCCATTCCTGCGGGAGTGCCGGGCTCTGCTCAGTTGTGCTGATGAACGTGAGATCCACTCGCTGTGGGGAGAGAGTCCAGCCCTCAGGGACTGCCCTGGGGAGGGAGAGGCCTTTACAGATCCCCTCTTACCCAGATGCTGACCAGGGCTTCTCCAGACCTTTCTCCCATGCCCGTGACAATCTTGTGTCCTGTGGTGCCTCCTTCCTCCTCCTTTCCACCCTGAGCCTTTGTCTCACCTTCTCAGAGACTTTCCTTTATTTTAGGCCMAAACTTTAGCTTCCTTTAATGCTGTTTCCCTCTCCTGTCAATTCACTTCTTGTGGTGAATCTCAGGGCTCTGGGAACCCCCATCCTTCCGCTCTTCTGTCAGGATAACTTTCTGCTGCCTCTGCTCGGAGTAAACCTCCTCAGCTCCCAAATCCACAGTAGGAGACAATGATTTAAGCCCTGCTTGTCTGCCATTCCCACCTTTGTCCACATTTACCTTTTGGCTTCGTTTTCCTGCTCCTTTTCTGCACCCAGAGCCACCAGAGTTGATTTTCCATGTGCCTCCAAAGCAGAAACCTGGATAGAAAAATTCCCATTTATGATGGACAGCTGGGCTTTCATTGCACAATTAACATTGGTGGAATATTCCCCATTCCTGCGGGAGTGCCGGGAGTGCCACAAGAGACAGAAAGACCAGAGGAGGATTTATCAGATCCCAAACAGAACTTGAAGATGATCTTAGCTCGGTTTCAGTGTCAGGCTCTGCCAAGTCTCACCACGACCATCTCTCCTCCCACTGGCCCCTGCTTAGGGCAGTCTCTCCTTGTRGTGATCGTTGCACCACTGAAATATTTGTTTGGGGTTTCCCAGCATCCCTAAAGTGGTTTAGCCAAGACTTCCTGTGGATAAGTGACATTCAGCAGTGTTTGGCCTTGTCACTGCTGACCCCACCTTTGGTGGCTCTTCCTTTTTCTCTTTCCTGTTCTCTTTTGCCGCTTTCCTCTGCCGCCTCTTCAGAGACCCAGCTCACAGGCTCAGGGAGTTATTCCCCATAATCCTACAAAAAATGTGCCCTCCTCACGTGTGGATCCTCACGTTTTATCTCCAACCCCATCTTAATGGAAAGTTGGTTTCAGTTTCTGTTGCTTCCTCTTCTCGGGAGTCCTGCGCAGGGATTTAGTCGTAACCTCATCACTAATTAATCCGTTTCTGTTTAGCCACATATCTCTCCATGATGTACGTTAGGAAACTATGGGAAGCACCGAGAGAGAAAGAGGAAAAGGTAAAATGTAGGGTCGGAACCCTTGATTTGCACAGAGCACCCCGTGAGGGTGGTGGTGGGGACCCACTGCTGGGCGCGCCGGACTTGGTGCCGCCTCTCACTGGAAGCATCCCTGCGCTCAGCGGCTGCGAGGATGCGATCCTGCTCTAGGAAAGCACAGTCAAAACAGACAAATAAATACATAAATAAATGAATAACCTCATTCTGGGCTCTGGGGAACCCCCTGCGCTGACAGGGATCCGAAGCAGCTCGGCTGGCAGCAAATGCTGGCGTCCTCTGCCAGCGCTTCAGAGGCAGCTCTGAGAGCAGGACGAGGGGTGATGGTTTTAAACTAAAAGAGGGGAGATTCAGATTGGATCTAAGGAGAACRTTTTTTACTCTGAGGGTGGTGAGGCCCTGGCACAGGGTGCCCAGAGAAGCTGTGGCTGCCCCTGGATCCCTGGAAGTGCCCAAGGCCAGGTTGGACAGGGCTTGGAACAACCTGGGATAGTTAAAGATGTCCCTTGCCATGGCAGGGGGTTGGACGAGATGACCTTTAAAGGTCCCTTCCAACGAAACAATTCCCTGATTTTACAATGATCCAGGCCTAAGCCAAATCCCTGGATCTGTTCCCCAACACACCAGGGGCGTATTTGTACCCAGAAGGGAAACGCTGTGGGTTGTGCTGCTCCTCACCTTAACGGTTTGGGGCTCCACATCTCCCTGAGCTGACTGACCTCCCTAAATCCGAATAGAACGCTGACCGCAGTCCTTGCAGTGAGCCCTGCTGCTGCCGAGGCCATCGCTTGTGTGCTGCACTGACCCAGCTCTTTCTTTTCCCCCCGGCACAGAAGACGGAACCCCGCAGCCCGCCCTGCTCCCCCGGCACCCCRCAGCCCGCGTGCCCCCGGCCCCTGCAGGCCCCTCACGACCTCCACGCTCCCGGCCGAGGGGAGGAGAATGTCTTCAGCCACCTCCCGCTGCACTCGCAGCAGCTCGCCAGGACCCCGTACCCCATGATCCCCATCGGGGGCATCCAGATGGTGCAGGCCAGGCCCAGCACCCACGCCAGCCTGGTGCCCGGCCCCGCGCTGTCCCTCCAAGCGGGACACTTCGCCTCCGCAGCCGGCGGCCTCGCCCAGCCCAGCCGRGCTCCCAGGAGGGACGAGGAGCCCCGAACCCCTCCAGAGCCGTCGTCGGCGTCCGTGTCGCCCGTGGCGAAGGTCTCCAAGTACACCCTGTCCCCGGAGCCGGCGGGTGGTGGCTTCTCGGAGGAGAAGATGAGGACTAGTGAGCTCCAGCAGGAGCAGGAGGAGCACAGGCCCGCGGCCGAGGCCGAGCCCAGCCCGGCGGAGCAGACGGGGCCCTCGGCGTCCCCGGCCAGCCCCAGCACCCTCCGGGAGCCCTCTCCGGAGCCCTCGGCCAGCGGGGACGACCCCTCCAAACCCACGGGCAAGCAGCAATCGGGCAGCTCGAGCACCCCTTCGGAACCACCCTGCACTTTCATCTCAGCCGTCCCCTCGCTGGAACCCCCCCCYGGGCACCCCCAGGCCCAGCCCTGCTCCCCGCGCCCCAGGAACCTCTCCGGAGAGCCCGGCGCGGGCAGCCCACACCCAGAGCACTCCGATTTAGGTCAAACTCACAAAAAGGTGGATGAAAACACGGGAAGTACTTAAGCCTCCGCCAGCTGTTCCACCTTTAGGCTTCCTCTGTAAAATCAACAGACATTTTCAACACTATTTCCTTTAGTATAATCATAAGAAGCACTCTAGTGAATGACCAAACCCACGGAAAATTCCTGGTTTTCTTTGTCCCAGTCTGGTATTATCTCCACATGTATGCAGTTACTTGTGCCTTTTTCTATACCTTTTGTTGCTTGAAATGTACAAAACTGTTTGAGGCTGTGAATATTTTTTTAGAGTTTTTTGGAAAGGGGGTTTGTTAGACCTTGTCTTTTTTGCCATTTAGGTGTGCGTAATCCTGGGCCTGAGAGACGCAGAAAGGAAAGGGTTAAGCATTTTAAAGAGGAAGAAGATGCACTGAAAACAAAAGCAAAACAGAGAAAAAACCTTTTTTTTTATATTGATTAAACGATTAAAAAAAAAAAAAAAAAGAAAAAAAATCACCCCAAACCCTTGCTCCTGTGTACAGAAGTTTATGATTCGTATTTATTACATGCTTTATTTAATTCTTGCAAAGTGCTTGGTTTTTTTGGTTGTTTTTTTTTTTTTCCCTCGCATCCCTATGGTTGTGCTTTAAACAGTTGAAACTGCTTTACCTTTGAAAAAAACGTGTTTACCCTGACCTTGTGACTGAAAGTAGCACTTCCTTGAGCAGGGGAGGTTCGTTGTTGGCAGGGAGAGAAGTTGTCCCTCGAAAAGAGGAAAACGAACCGCGAGCACCCCTCCCTCCTGCGGAACCCAGCAAAGCACTTTTCTAAAAAAAAAAAAAAAAAAAAAAAAGGGACAAAAAAACCTTTTAAAAAGCTAAAAAAAAAAAAAAAA
>RAHM01000253.1:121442-131854 GCA_003713295.1 Parotia lawesii
TGGAATGTGGGTTCGTGTTGCTCAGTGAGAGAGCCCAACTTCTTGAGGCCGACACCGCAGGGCTGGCTGAGGCTGTGTGAAATCCCAGCTGATCCTGCTCTGAAAATCCCCTCCCCTCCCATTTTCCATGCCTTCCTGACTCTCTGGGAACATTCCTGAGCTCCTGAGCCCTTCCTGAGCTCCTCCTTCAGCTCCAAACCCCACAACTCCCAAACTCTTGCAGGGCACCGGGAGCTGGGGCTYTGAATCCTTCTCTCCCAGCGCAGGCAGCAGCAGGAGCCTCGCAGGCTGCTCGAGCAGCAGCAGTGATGGCTCTTGCTAACAGCAACCCCCTCTTCCAGGGCTTTGTATCTCTGACTGGAGACCTAATAAGTGCTGAATTGGTGTGTGATTTAATGAGGCGAACTTCAAAGCTGCCGTTTCCACACCTAATTCACTCATCTGGACTAATAACTGCAATGGGTGGCGTTTTTTTTTTTTATTTCCTCCTAGCAATTTATTATTTACCCAGTTGCTTTACAGCTCCTAATTTAATAAGYGCAATAACCCAGGGGTACTGCTTCAGCGAGGAGGAGAAGCTGTGAAACCCGACAGTCTCTGCTTTGCTGGACACCAGAGGTCCCATTACAGCATTTTAAGCCCTTTATGACATTGGCAAGGAGGAGATGTGGGGCTCTGTGCCTCTCCAGACAGCTCCATTCCCAAAATGTGCTGGCAGCTGCTGGAAGGGGAGGATGGCGGCGCTGCACCTCCTGTGGATTCGTGTCCTGCAGCCTGGCCAGGTTTGAGCCCGGCTGACCGCGCAGTGGACGTAGATCAAGGCAAACGTGAGGACAGCAAAGCTCATCCCCTCCAGGCAGATGTCTCATTCTTGGGTTCTCCTCACCCTGCCTCCTCCTTCCAGGGATGTGCATGAGGGAGCAGTGACCTCGTCCCAGCCCAGTTTCGTGCTGGGGGTTACAGTGATGGCCACAAACCCCACTCTGCCCTCCGGGGGGACTTTTAGGGTCCAGAAGAATTTTTCGGGGGGGGGGACAGAAGTTTCCAGGATCCTTTCAGGGACGTGCAGACAGCTCTGGGGGTGAGCGAGGGACTCCAAAGTCCCCATGTGCCCAGCACCAGGATAAATAAGAGCTCGCTCTGCCCTGGCACTGCCCTGGCAGCCTGGGCACCGCTGCATCACCAAGAACGGCCCCTTTGCCTTTTTCCCACCTGAAGCATCCCTCAGGTCCTGCAGCTCCCTGCGGCTCCTTGAATATTTTCCAGCTGTATCCTGGGGAGGAACCCGAGCTGAGCCGCCCCCCTGAGCTCCTCCTCAGCCGTGATTTCTCTGAGCTGCTGCCTTCGGAGCTGCTCGGAGCCCGTTCCCAGCAAGCCCCGTCCTTCCCCTTCCCCATCTCCCATCGTTTCAAAGCGCTTTCGCAGACATTAAAGAGCTGTTCCCCAGAACCCCAGAGGCTGCGGCTGAGCCGAGCCGGCTCTGAAATGTTCCTGCTGTTGCTGTGATACCGGCTGGAGCTCGCTGCAGCCGCCAGCCTTTTTATTACAGCCTCAGCTCGCTCGGAGGTTAGGTCATTCCGCAGATAAAAACCCAGCCGGGGATGTGGCCGTGCTGGGAGCTCGCTGCGAGCCCCTGGCAGAACAAGGGACGCTGCTTGGCATTCATCAGCCCTTCAGGCAAACTCGCATCCTCCTTTCCTGCTCTTGCGCCATCCTTCCCTCCCCCGGTTTATTCATCCTTGGGGCACCGGCCGTGCTCTTCGCGCAGGGTAGAAAGAATTCCGGCTGTTCCGCAGCCTCTCCGTTAATCAGGCACTTCTGGAGAAGGGGAAAATCCTAATAAACCTGCAGCGAGTTCCCCTGCTGCTAATTAGCAGCTGATCCATTTTCCTCTGGATTTGAGTGGGAAAATCGCAGCGATCGGGAAGAGCCGCATTCCTGGCCCATGAGCTATTCCCAGGCAGGCAGCCCTGGGAGCATCCAAGGCGAAGTCGCGGCTCGGTTTTCCTGCCTGCGGAGCGCGAGGAAAAGGGGCTGCGTTTCCCATTTGGGGCTGCGTTTCCCATTTGGGGCTGCTGCTGGTCGGAGCCAGCACGAATTGCAGCCAGATTTGGGGGGTGGGCAGGCAGGGACCCGCCTGGGCCCCCGGCCACGGGGCTGGGCTCAGCCAGGGAGCGGCACAAGCCACTGCTGGTCCTGGGGAGCATCCAGGGGCTCCAGATCCACACAGAAACTCYAGTCTGAGCCAGGGGAGAAGGGAGAGGTGTGATCAGCACCGAGGGCYCTGCAGGGATGAGCCGCTCGTGTCCCAGGGAGAAGAGCTCAGTGCAGACAGGAGGAGGGCTGGTTGTGGCCTCACCACGCCATCCTCGGGCTCTGCTGGAGCCAGAGACACCCAGAATTCTCCCTCCCAGTCTCCAGCAAAGTGACAGGGTGGTGAGCTGTGCACCTCGCTGGGGTCTGCAGGCACCACAGTCATGGAATCACGGAATCGTTCAGGCTGGAAAAGGATCCGAGATCATCAAGTCCAACTCTTGGCTGAGCACCGCAGCATCAACTAAAGCACAGCGCTGAGCGCCACATTGGATCGTTTGCTGAGCACTTCCAGGGATGGGSACTCCAAACCTCCCTGGGCAGCCCCTTCCAATCCCTGACCACCCTTTCCATGCAGAAATTCCTGCTGATGTCCACCCTGAGCCTCCCCTGGCCCAGCCTGAGGCCGTTCCCTCTCCTCCTGTCCCTGTTCCCTGGGAGCAGAGCCCGACCCCCCCCGGCTGCCCCCTCCTGTCAGGGAGTTGTGCAGAGCCACAAGGTCCCCCCTGAGCCTCCTTTTCTCCAGGCTGAGCCCCTTTCCCAGCTCCCTCAGCTGCTCCTGGGGCTCCAGCCCCTTCCCTGGACTCGCTCCAGCCCCTCCATGTCCCTCTTGTCCTGAGGGGCCCAGAACTGGGCACAGCTCTGGGTCAGCCCCTCTCAGGTTTGTCACTGCCACCCCCCTGCAGGGACCAGCACACCCCTGCCAGCCCTCCTGGCCCCTCCTGGCCGCTGTCACCTCGTGTCCAGCCTGGTGACACCAACCTGCGTCGCCCTCTGGGCTGGGAGAGGAGCAAGGGGGGCTGTGGGTTCAGCACCCCCGTGGCCAGTGGGGTACAGAGGTGGGGCAGTGGCAGAGGCTCACGAGCAGTAGGGGTTGGGGTTAGGGATGAGTTTGGGGTTGGGGTTAGGATTGGGGTTGGGATTAAGGTTAGGTTTGGGGTTGGGGTTGGGGTTAGTTAGGGCTGGGGTTGGGGTTAGGGTTGGGATTAGGGTTAGGGTTGGGGTTAGCATTAGGTTTTGGTTTGGGTTTGGGGTTAGGATTGGGGTTRGRGTTAGGATTGGGGTTAGAGTTAGGGTTAGGGCTGGGGTTGGGGCTGGGGTTAGAGTTAGGCCTGGGGTTGAGATTAGGGCTGGGGTTAGGTTTAGTTTGAGGGTTAGGTTTAGGGTTAGGGTTAGTTTGCTGCCATTAGGGTTAGGGATTAGTGTTAGGGGTTAGGGTTTGGAGTTATGGTTAGGGGTTAGGCTTAGCGTTTGGTGTTTGGCTTAGGGTTAATTTTAGTTTGCCACCATTAGTTTTAGAGTCTGGTCATCCTGGGGAAGGAAAAGCCCTTGTGGGCTCTGCTGGTGCCACAGACATCCCTGCGGACACCACAGAGAAGGGTTTGGGGCCAGGAGAAATAAAGGATTGGGGTTTGGGTTTTGCTGGATGTTCCCCACCCCACAGCACACAGCAGGTTGCCCTGGTGGGGTCTGCCCCTCCCAGCTGCCCTCGCCCCCAGCCCTGGCACGGCGCTGTGGGGCTGGGAAGCCCCCAGACCCTCTCCTCTTTGATAGTTATGTTCCTCTACGCAAACGGGGCCCTTTTCCCAGCTCCTTTCAGGCCAGCAGTGCCCCCTCACTGTGCCAGCCTCTGGAGGAGTCCCCCACGTGTGTCACCTCAGCTGGGGGGCCAGGCTGGGGGCGGTGGGCAAGGGGAAGGGGAGGAGGAGGAGGAGGAGGAGGAGGAGGAGGAGGAGGAGGAGGAGGAAGATGCCCCTTTCTGCTGTCCCTGTCCTGGAGCTCCACCACAGGGCAGCTCCCTGGCACGAGTCACCGGTGGAAGGGTCACAACGAGATTTCTGTCACCCCACACGAGGCTGGGGGTGGTGGGGACACCATTTCAGTGCCACCCTAGACCGGGCTGTGGGGTGATGGGGACACCATTTCAATACCACCCTGGACAAGGCTGTGGGGTGATGGGGACACCTCTGTAATGCCACCCTAGACAAGGCTGTGGGGACACCGTTTCAATGCCACCCTCCCTGTCCGGCTGAACCCTCCAATCAGAGGATGTGGGAGCAGGAGCAGCATTTTCAGGGCTTCCCCCGCTTCATCCCAGCAAAAATCCCTCCCTGGCCTCGGCGCCCAGGTTCCCACCAGGAAACCCCAAGAGCAGCACCCTCAGCCGCAGCGGGGGAAGGAGATCCCCGCTCCCCGGCCCCGGGATGCTCCCAGCCCCAGCTCCGCCTGCCCGGGGCTCTGCGGGAGCTGCGAGGTGAATGATGCGCGTCCGCCGAGTGCCATCTAGTGGGATTTCATCCACCATCCCTATTTCCTTCCAAAAAATCCCCAGCGTTTGCTTAAAAACGGATTTGATGCACGTCCGAGAGGAGAACACGAGCTAATTAATGCAAATTCTGCCTCTCGCTCGCTCTCCCGGCAGCTCCGTCCCAGCGGTGCTGGTGCAGCTCCCTCCTCGCACAGCGCCTGCGGTTTCCTGGCACCAGATCCATCTTGATTTAGAGGAGGAAAACCTCKCAGCTTTTCAGTGGTGTTTAGAGGGCCCTGCAATTCAGGGGCTCTACGGGGTGGAGAAGTATTGTAAGATCTCGATCCTATTGMGGAATTTAAATTCCCTGCCCGATCCAGAGAGGGTTTCTCCAGGGGCACTGTGCGTTCCCCCGTGCTGGTGGCACTCCATGGGACGGCCGGGGCAGGATCTGGCTCCTTGCAGCTCATCTCTGCTCTGCTCTACCTTCAATACCAACAGCAGGGAAAGCCTGATCCTTGTGCTCCCAGTTATTCCAGCCTGGAGCCACTGGAGGGGACTGGGAAAGGCTCCCCAGTGCTTTCCTGGCCCAGCTGTGCCCGTGGGGGTCCCTGTGAGGTGTGGGTGACGCTGGGCTGCAGCGACTGCTCCTGCTTGGAAATGCTGGATCTGAGAGGGGGACACGGGCAGCAGGGACAAGAGGGGGCCAGGACTGGGAGAAACTGGGAGAAACACTCGTTGTCCCTTGGGGAAACCCATGGATGTGCCCCCTGTGCTCATGGTGACACTCTGTGACCTCAAGGAAATGCAAATGTGCCCTTAGACGGGAATAAAACAGGAATAAACACGGACACGCTCTCRGCCTCTGTCCCTCCGTCACACCCAGCGACAGCTTGAGGAAATACGGAATAATTTAAAATAATTGTTAATGAAATAATTTCATTTCACATTTAAAATAACGAATAAGTTATTATTCCATATAAAAATAGGGAATAATAGGGTCCTGTAAGGGATTTGGGGCTGGGAAGGGCTYGTCCTGTGCTGAGGGTCTGGTTTAAAGCTGCCCAGGGCTCAGCCCTTCAGAGATAACCCAGGATGAGGATTTTCCTGGGATGCTCTGTCCTTGCCTTTCCATCTGCATCCTCCCAGCCCTGCCCACCAGCAGCTGGTCCAACTCCACCCCCTGAATGCTCCAGCTGTGGAGCCAGCTGTTCTCTGCTGGCTGGGCAGAGAGCCTGGAAGAGGCTCCTCCAGGGAAATGCTGGAAAAGGGATGCAGGAGATGCCCCTGATGAGTGAGGGGTGACTCCCTCTGCATGAGTGACCCCCAGCCCGGTCACCTGCACTAGGAACACGGCAATGTTTGGAGCAAAATGCCAAAGGAGAGGCTTCAGCTGCTGGGAAATCCTCAGTTTAGAGAAGTATTTGTTGATGTGGCAGAATAACGGTGTGGCTGACCAGCCTGGAGAGGAGAAGGTWGTGGGGAGACCTCAGAGCACCTTCCAGGATCTCAAAGGGCTCCAAGGAACCTGGGGAGGGACTGTTCATCAGGAACTGCAGTGACAGGACAAGGGGGAATGGTTTCAAACACAAAAAAGGGGAAATTAAGGTTAAATACATGGAAGGAATTGTTCCCTGGGAGGGTGGGGAGGGGCGGGGATGGAATTCCCAGAGAATCTGTGGCTGCCCCTGGATCCTGGAAGTGTCCAAGGCCAGGCTGGACATTGGGGCTGGGAGCAGCCTGGGACAGTAAAAGGTGTCCCTGCCATGGTTTGGGTTGGACCAGATAACCTTTAAATGTCCCTTTCACCCCAAACCATTCTGGGATTCCTAAATCACATCTGCCATAGTACCAGTGATGTGGTACTGGCTTATCCTGAAGCCCTAAAAATCAGGAAAAAAACCCATCAGCTGACCAAAACTGATTGTTCAAAACTAACCCTAAGCTTGTGTTTTCTTTCGGAATGAGATGAGAACGGAGGAGCTGCCAGAGCGGAGCCGTTCCTGCTGCTCTGCGGGCCCAGTGAGCCTCTCTGTCACAGCCAGCCCTAGAGAGCATTAATCACACTTTACTCACTCCTTACTCCAATCACCGCCCACAAACGCCCCGTGTGAGCCCTGGGAAGGTGCAAGGATCGATACCGAGCTCTCTCCCTGGGTTTATTTGCACTCCCATCACCAGGGGACCCAAACAGCACGAAATCTGTGTCACCACCGCTCCCAGGAGCCCCCACCCGCAGCGCAGCCCTGCCTGGGGCACCTGGGGAATGCTCTGGGGGTGGATCCAGGTCTCCATGAGTTGTCTCTTCCATGGAATTCCTCCCTCCTGCCCAGGATGGCCCCGCACAAGGGAGAGCCRGAGAAAGGCTCCACTGAACCCCCAACCCAGCTGGAGGCCTGGATTCCCCAGCAGGATCTCTGGCTTCGGGAACACTCGGCTCTGGCTCCTGTCTCCATGCTCTTGGCTGCTGCTGGGCTCTCTTGTTTGCTGTCATTAATCCTCAGATAGTCCTGGAGCCTGGAGGAGCCTCCCTGGGAAAAGGCCCCGTGTTCATTCCCGGGATCAGCCTGTGGATCCACACAGGCATGCACGGACCCCAACCCTTCGCTCCTGCTTCTCTTGCGGGGGAAGAAAGGAGAAGTCGTTTAATTGATCCCAAACGAGTTCCCCTTCTCAGTGACAGCGAGACCGGGGAGCACAGCCCCGTCCTGCAGGTGGAGTCACCACTATCCCAAATTATCCTGCCTGGTCCCAAAGTTACACCAGGAGCGACCACTCAGTGCCAACGCCACAATCCGAGGGAAAACATCCCCCTGCTGATGTTCCTCCTTAATCCCCTCATGGGATTAAGGACTTCCCGGTGTCCTCCATCCCTGGTGGGCCCACAGCCACCGTGCTCCCCCCCCAGCAGAGCTGGGCTTGTGGGCTGGGTTTATATTTGAGGCTGGCTCAGGCTGTTGGGCACGGGCCATAACCCAACAGTGTTTATCTAAACCAGATCCCAGCTTGGAGCAGTCTGTCCCCCAGAGACCTCGGCCACAGCCAACATGGAAGCAGCAAAGGGGCCCCTTTGGGGATTTGGCCCAAAGCTGCTGGTGGTGGTCCAAGAATTGTGATTGATTCTGCCAACAACCCCCCCCCCCCAGCACTGCGAGGGGCTGGGGCTGGCCTGGAGTGTGAAACCTCACCCCAGGGGCCTCCTGATGCTGGGAGCTCTTGGCTCTGCACCTGGAACCAGCGCTGGGATGGGAACACGGGGATGGGGCCCTGCCTGGGACCAGCTGCTGGCATCTGCTCCCGTGGGGGACAGCAGGGCACCCAGAGGGGACCTGCAGGGACATGGCTGAGCACCCAGAGGGGACCTGCAGGGAGCAGGGACACAGCAGAGCACCCAGAGGGGATCAGAGCAGGGATCTGGGACACAGCAGAGCACCCAGAGGGGACCTGCAGGGAGCAGGGACACAGCAGAGCACCCAGAGGGGATTGGAGCAGGGAGCAGGGACACAGCAGAGCACCCAGAGGGGACCTGCAGGGAGCTGGGACACAGCAGAGCACCCAGAAGGGACCTGCAGGGAGCAGGGACCCCCCTGGCTTTGCCTCTGTGTGACACAACCTCCCTTCACCCTTGGGATCAGTGGCTGGACAAAGCTCCCAGACCTACAGAGAACATCAGAACAACATCACCAGAGCGGGATGAGAACCTCCATGGACCTTCTGCACCCTCAGAACCTTGTGAGTGCACAGGAGTGCTGGAAACAGGGTGTGACAGGGTCCTGGGGCTCCAAACTCAGCACAGGGTGGCTTTGCAGCCCTTTTGGGTGGCACAGATGACCCAGAGAAGGTGCCTGGTGTCCCCTGACTGAGGTGGGGTGAGGGAATGGGGCACCGAGCCCGGCTTCACTGATTCCAGTGACTTCCTTGGCTCATCCCTGCTCAATCCCAGCTCCTGCTGCATTTGTTGTCTCTCCAAAGCACAGGAAGGAAGGACCTGCACCCGAGGGCTGCCTGGCTGAGGGAATGGAGCAGCTCAGAGGGAAAAGAGCCGGTGTTGATCTGTGCCAAGTGGGAATGTTTATGGATACGAGCAGGCTCTGGACACGGGATCATTTCCCCAGCCTCCCCTGGGACCTGGTGAGCTCCATGGTGCTGCTGGAACAGCCTCTGCCGTGTTGCTCTGGTGCCAGTCCGAAATTCAGGGAAAACGGCCAGAAAAATGAACCAAAATGCTGAAAACCCCTCTGACTGATTGGCATGGGAAGAAGCCTCACCTCTTCCCTCCAGCATGACTTTGCCAGTCTGCTTCCCTCCTCACAGACGGATGGGGACAGAGCTTGGAATCTGCCTGGCTTTCCATGGAGGCTTTCCCGGAGCTCTGCTGCTGTCCCCAGGCTGCGCTGCCCTGCAGAGCCCACGCTGCCACCCGCAATATTTAGGGGTACGAGCAGGCTCTGGACACGGGGTCATTTCCCCAGCCTCCCCTGGGACCTGGTGAGCTCCATGTTGGAACAGCCTCTGCCGTGCTGCTCTGGTGCCAGCCCGAAATTCAGGGACAAAGGCCAGGAAAATGAACCAAAATGCTGAAACCTCTCTGACAGAAGCCTCACTGCTTCCCCCCAGCGCGATTTCCCCAGTCACCCAGTGCTTCCCTCCTCGCAGACGGATGGGGACAGAGCTTGGAATCTGCCTGGCTTTCCATGGAGGCTTTCCCGGAGCTCTGCTGCTGTCCCCAGGCTGTGCTGCCCTGCAGAGCCCAGGCGCTGCCACAGGCGCTGGGACAATTCCAGCCTCTTTCAGGCTGCCTCGCATCACCAGGACGGAGCAGGCGAACACGGAGCGTGTCATGGAGCGGGGAACGTGAGCAGGGCGAGAACTCCGCCGCCGGGGAGTGAGGCAGCAGCTATTTATAGCCGGCAGATTGCTAATAACTGGCACGGGGGAGCTCCGTGCGGCTCATTCACACCTCCCACGACGGAGACAAAGCCGCTGCGAGTGAAGCGCTGCCAGCCCGCTGCCATCCGAGCCAGGCTCCCGGCCCCAGCTGATGCCTTAGGATTCTAGCTTTTCTATTYTTCTTATATGTATATTTTTTAGTATAACTTATATTTTTCTTTATTTTTTCTTATATATTTATATGTATATTTTATTATAAAATACATACTTTTCTATTTTTATACATTTCATATTTGTATATTTTATATATTTTATATATTTTATATATTTTATATTTTGATATTTCTATAATTTCATCTATTTAATATTTTATACATTTAATATTTTTATAGTTTTTACATTTCTATATTTTTCTTTCTCCTTTAATTTTATTTTTATATATTTTATTTTTATTTATGTCTATTTTTTGTGTTTTTATATATTTTATATTTTTATACTTTATAAATTTATATTTTTAATATTTTTATATTTTATATTTTAATATTTTAATTTTTATTTTTAATATTTTATATTTTATATTTTAATATTTTTATTTTCTATTTTTTCTATTTTTCTATTTTTATATTTTATATTTTTATAATTTTTGGATATATTTTTATATTTTTATATTTTTAATATTTTTCCATTTTTAACATTTTTTTAATATATTTATATATCCTGCAGTTCTTCAGTGTATCATTCTAAACTCCACACAACCTCTTAGCTGCTGTTCTCCCATCTTGGTCAGACAAAATTCCTCTCTAGGCCCTAAACTCTCACTGCCTCAGGCCGGAGCAACGTAAACAACAGTGAGCAGGGGGGGGAGCAAACCTGGAGCAAATGACTTCATTACCTGAAGCTGTAACTGGAGGATTAAACCCCGATATGCAAATGGAACAAACCTATAAAAGTGTGAAACCCC
>RAHM01000253.1:153066-208390 GCA_003713295.1 Parotia lawesii
CCCAGGAGAACTGGGATAATCCATCCCTGTGGAACAGAACTGGATAATTCATCCCTGTGGAACAGAACTGGATAATCCATCCCTGGGAACAGAACTGGAAAATCCATCCTTGGGAACAGAACTGGAAAATCCAACCCTGTGGAAAAAAACTGGATACTCCATCCCTGGAGAAGAGAACTGGGATAATCCATCCCTGTTGAAGAGAACTGAGATAATCCATCCCTGCAGAGCAGAACTGGGATAATCCAGCCCTGGGAACAGAACTGGATAATCCATCCCTGCACTGCAGAACTGGATAATCCAATCCTGGAGAACTGGGATAATCCATTCCTGCACTGCAGAACTGGGAGAATCCATCCCTGTGGAACAGAACTGAGATAATCCAGCCCTGGGAACAGAACTGGGATAATCCATCCCTGCAGAGCAGAACTGGATAATCCATCCTTGGGAACAGAACTGGATAATCCAGCCCTGGGAGCAGAACTGGGATAATCCATCCCTGCAGAGCAGAACTGGGATAATCCATCTCTGTAGAGCAGAACTGGGATAATCCATCCCTGTGGAACAGAACTGGCCACTCCATCCCTGGGAACAGAACCGGACACTCCATCCCTGTAGAGCAGAACTGGATAATCCATCCCTGTGGAACAGAACTGGACACTCCATCCCTGCAGCTCACCAGGGTGCCAGGCGAGTATCCGCCTCATCGCCCCAGGCTGGCCGCTGGCACAGGGCAGTGCCCTGCCATGGGGACAGACCCTTGCTGGGTCACTGCCTGGCTCTCCCGGGTGCCACAGCCGGTCCTTGCCAAGGCCACCGGCCCCTTCCCACCTCCCTGGGAAGGACGGAGCCAGCACACCCCGGGATCTTCCCCTCCCTGTGTGACCCCACCTTCCCTCCCGGGGACATCTTCACCACCTCGTGTTTGTGGTGTGGGCAGGCAGGGGCAGCAATGCCAACGCCTGGGGCCTGTCTGAGAGGGACACTGGGATTCCTGGGAGCCTCAGGACGGGGAAAACACGGGAAGATCCCCACTGTGACCCTGGCGGTGTGTTCAGACAGACCACAGCCAGACACGGAGCAGGACAGGTCYGTCACCAGCAAACCCCGCACACATTTGTGGCTTTGTGCTCCTCTCTTCGGGGCTGCGTTTCAGGACTGGCCGGCACTCACTGAGGTCCTTTCTGCTGCTGAAACCCCACGTCCAGCTCGAGCAAGAAGTGCCACCTCCCCTGGGACAGCGCAGAGCTGGGGTGGCTGCAGGGAAACCGACTGGGACCTTGCAGAGCAAATCTGGATTGTCAGTGACAGCCCAATAACAAAGCCACCCCAAGCCCTGAGCGCTGCCCAGCTGTCCCAGCCAGAAAGGAGCCAAAAGGGAATTCAAGAGCTGCCTCAGGAGAGGCCTGGATGCTGCAAATGAACTTCAGGATACTCTCCACAGGGCTGATTTTAAGCCAAAATAAGCAGAAACTGGGATCTGGGGGAAGCCTTCAAATTGTTCGTGTTGTTTAGTAGCCTTAAAAAATAATAATTAAAAAATCGTTGGAAAAAATGCTGGAATTGTTGAAAAAATTGTTGAAAAAATTGTTGAAAAATTGTTGAAAAATTTGTTGAAATTGTCGAAAAATTTGTTGAAATTCCCCAACCACCACTGTTTGTGCAGGACTCTCTCCTGAGCCCCTGGCCATCCTCGGCACCCTTTGGAACCCCACGGACAATGCTCCAAGTTCACTCTGTGTCAGCCCAAAGCCCCACAGAGCTGGGAAAACTCTGCCTCTTTGCCTTCCGAGTGTCCAGACCGTGGTTCTCACCCTTTTTCACTGTGTGAAACATCTCCYGCACCTCACTGAGGCCCTCCCAGTCAGCAGCGAGCTGTGATTTATTACAGCTGATGTGCTGAGCCGGGGGAGGGCAGGGGGGGCACTGAGAATCCCAAAGGAAGCCTCACTTGACAATGTCTCTTTCCTACACTTCCTCACAGCGGCTCCGTGGGGGATGACCAACGCTGGAAAAATGTTGCTCACGTCCCGGGACAAGAATTATGATTATTTGCTGGGCTGCCATCCACCGTGGGGAATTCTGGCTCGTGACATCACCCCATTGTTCCTGCTGGTGCCAAGAGCACGCCGGGATCCCGACTGCTCCATGGTTAAAGGCCCTTCCTGTTTGCTCACTCCTTGTTTCCAAACAGTGCCGCTCGTGAGGGCTGCACGGGATGTCTCCTGTCCTGGGCTGCTTTGTCCCCTTTCGTCATGTCTGCCTGGAACTCCTCACGGTGACACGAACAATGTGCTGCCGCAGCCAGAAACAAAAGGGAAAAAATAACTGCGGGAGGCAAAGCCCATCTCTGGCGTTTAGGACCCTGTGCACGCCTTTGTTCCTTCTTTGGGAGCCGTGTTTGTGCAGCTCGGCCTGGCCCTCCTCCAGCCCTGTTGTTTTCCTTCGTGATTTTAGTGCGGTGATAATGCCAGGAGGGTTGGCCTTGGGAAGGCAGCTCCTGATCCTTATCGGGGGAACGGGGACAGTGGCAGGAGCTGGGCAGGTTCTCCGTGCTCAGGAGGTCAAGGAGAAGCCCAGATCCCAGTGCAGGGTGATCGCCCAGCCCACAGCAGGAGGGGATCGAACATCCGTGGGTTTGGGGCACCGAAATGTAAGAGCTAAAGGTGTTTGAGGGTACCCAAAGATGGTGAAGGGTCTGGAGGGGCCACACAAGGAGCAGCTGAGGGCACTTGGTGCATCCAGCTGGAGCAGAGGACACTGAGGGCAGAGCTCAGCAGGGGCTGCAGCTCCTCCCGAGGGGCAGCTCCGATCTCTGCTCCCTGGGACAGGGACAGGAGCCAGGGANGGAACCGGGCTGGAGCTGCAGGGCTGGGCTGGGCCAGCTTTTCCAGGGGGCTTTTCCTTGGTCCTCCCACTGCTGACCCTGGATGAGCCCTGCATGGAGCCCCCGGGCTGCCGAAGTGTGGCTGAAGTGCCCGGCAGGAGTAAAACCCCAAAGTGTGCAAATGCACAGCTCCGAAACTCCCCGACCCACTGCGGGGCACACGAACCACACCCCGCTCCTGCCCGGGTCCTTCTGGGGCTGCTTTTGTTCACATCATTATAGATGTTGTTATTTGTTAATTAGTTATGTCTGAGCTGGGCCAGGGCAGGGTTAGGTTGAATTTAGGGAAAGGTTCTTCCCCCAGAGGGTGCTGGGCACTGCCCAGGCTCCCCAGGGAATGGGCACGGCCCCGAGGCTGCCAGAGCTCCAGGAGCATTTGGACAGCGCTGCCAGGGATGCCCAGGGTGGGATTTGGGGTGTCTGGGCAGGGCCTGGGGCTGGACTGGACGATCCTTGGGGTCCCTTCCAGCTCAGGATGTTCCATGATTCAGCCTAAACCAAGCAGGTGCTTTGGAACCACACAGACACCAGAACAGCCACTGGATCATGGAATCACTGAGGCTGGAAAAGACCTCCAAGATCATCGAGTCCCAGCCGCTCTGTGGGGACGTTCGGCGCTGAAGCAGCTGCTTCACCTTCTGTCCGGACAGTCTCCCTCACAAACCCTAAAGGCAAAACAACTTCTTCAAGTATTGTTTTTTCCACAGGACCTCTTCAGCTCTGGACAGAGCTGTCCGAGCTGGGTCAGTTCAAAGCCAATTCAGCGCCAGCCCCACCTCTTCTCCGCAGGGTTCCTCCATCCCTGCAAGAAACAGAGGCACTCACCCCTGGCCCCACATCCTCTGGGATCTTTGAAGCTCTGGTGCCAAACATCCCAAGGTGTGCTGCTCAGGTTGGCGCCTGCTCAGCACAGGAGGGTTTTTCCTGGAGAAAAAAAGGAATTCAGGCTCTCTTCAGGCGGCACGGATGAACACGAGCGTGTAACATTTGCTCCATTTTCTGTGGCAGTGTCAGCCCGGTGGGATTTACGGGAAATGAAGACAACGACTGAGAGATCTCTGGATGAAAGGCCTGGTTTGTAAAGATGTTTTTGCACCTGGCATGGCAGGCAGACAGCAGCAGACAGCTGGGCACTTGCAGCCACACACGGRTTGCAGGCAGGTACGTGGAGCTCCAAGTGCTTCTCGGAAACGTGAGCTGGGTGACAGAGCCCCGGCCACAAAAGGTGGAGGAAATTCCTTGAACCCAGATGCCCAAATCCTCGGGTTAACTTGAGACTCTCGTTCCTTGCCCGAGGCACGAGGTCTGTGTGTGACAGGGCTGATCCCTTCAGCAAACCAACCCCGTGGAGTGGCAGCTCTGTGGCTCTGTCCCAGCCCTCACCCCTTCAAAGACAGCGCCCTTTCTGTATAAAATGATGTCATTGACTCGCCAGCCTTCCCTCGGGGTGAGCAAACACGGCTGCGTTGCCTTCYCCACGTCGAGGGGATCGTCTTTCACCCCGCAGTGACCAAAACGAGGAGCACAGGAAGGGAGCCAAGGCAGATTTGTTGTATCACTGGGCTGGAATCTGGAATGTCACACAGAACCCGGGCGCTGACATAACTCTGAAACTTGGCACAGCTGGAGCATGGGCAGCCACAGGTAAGGCTGCTTTTGTGTTTCCCTGTTTTCTTTGGGATAATTGTTGCGCTGGTGCAGAGGTTAAACACTTCCCTCTGTTTGCTTTATTTTATGAGCTCCGTCTTTATTTTCTTCTAAATTTATCATTTGCGCTCTTCCTGATTTTCTCTGCCTGACGCATCCTTGGCTCTGTTATTCTCACGGCGTGCCCACACGTACATTTTTCATCTGCTCTGGCCTCTGTGCCCCTCGTCCATGCCCTCTGTAAATGTCTGTGCTCTCCTGTGCAGGTTTTTTTTCTCCCGCTGTTTTTCCCCTGCACGCATCCCCTGTGTGCACTTTGCACAAGCACAGAGAGGAATTCCCACTGCTGCTTGGACCCAGGGAATGTCAAATCCTCCTGCAGGACCGCAGTCATCACCTGTTTTCCTTCCACRAGCTGCTGTGAGCAGAAACTCTGGCTCAGGAGCCTTTTTCCTCACTCTCCCTCCCTGCAGTTTTCCTTATTTCCCTTTCCTTTCCCCCACGCACGTGTTCCTGTGCATGAGACCTCACACTGGCTGTAATCGCCACCACCTTGCATCTGCCCATGACAACAGGGCCATAAAAATCAGAACTGCTCATGGTAAACAAATAAAAAACACTCCCTTTCCCAAGAACCTCTTGCAAAAGGCGAATGCGGTGATTTCGCTTTTCTAAACCGCTCGCGGGATTTGCCCAAGGCTTGCCACGCCTGGAGCTGCCATTCCAAGCTGGAACGGTGGTCCCAGGGAACTCAGGGTGCCTGGAAGCTGTGATCCATCCCTGGCATGGTCAGGACCCAACACTTTCCCAGGAGCAGGAGGAATTTCCTGCTTCTGCCTGACACACGACGAGCAAGGTGAAGGGCTTTGACTCCTCCTCGTGCATGCCAGGAGGTGACTCTGCTTCGCATGATTCGCATCCTAAAAATGTGCAGATGATGTCGAATGCRCCACACGAATGCTGAAGCGAAATTAGACAGAGCTTGGGCAGATTTATTGCAAGAAATTTTAATTGCTCAAAGTAGCAAAAGTCTTTAAATTGATTTAGAGGRAARAAAAAGAGAGAGAGAGAAAGYCGAGACTGTCATTGCAGCAATTTCAAGGGAGTTTATCAATTTACATTTTTATTAAAATAAAGTCGGTCAAATTAAGACATTTCAAGTGAAAAATTGACTTTGATCTTGAATTCTGCCCAGTTTGTGCAGGTTAAAGCATCCCTGGGGCCGGGGGAGGTGCGGGGGGCCTGCAAACCCCCCTCTGCTCGCTGCCTTCCCCCGCAGCCCGGCCCCGCTCGGGACCCCTCGGGCACGCTCCGCACACGCTCCCCCCACGCCACATCCCGGCTCCAGAGACTTTTCCCCCTCCCCGGCACCTTCTCCCCGGAGCTCCCCATCCCCTCCGGCAGAGGAACCCGAGGAGCCCAGCGCGTCCCGGGGAGGAGCGGGGGGTCGGCGCCCGCCCCACGCGAGCCCGGCGTTCCCCGGGGGCGGAGCGGGTGACGCGCCGGGCCGGGGCTATAAAGCACCTGCCGGGCGCCCGGCGGCTCCAGACGCAGCGCGGCGGCTCCGCTGGAAGAGYCGGGACGGCAGCGAAAGCAGGAAAAGCCCCGGAGACGCCCCAAAGCCGCCAGCGCAAAGCCGCGGTCATGGGCAGCCACCCCGCCGTGCTGCTGGCGCTCGCCCTCTGCGCCCTGCTGGAAGCCGGTGAGCCCCGGGCTGGAGGGGGGCTCGGTGCCCCGGGGGTGCCCGCACGGGAGAGGGGACTCCCTGCACCCCTGGGCGCGGGGAGCGGGGCCGGGGGTGCCCCGGGGTGTGCGCGGGGGCTGCGGGCGCGATGCAGGCTCCGGGGAGTCCCCGGTCCCTGAGGAGCCGCAGCCCCATCGCGCTCCGGCCGAGCCGCGGGCACTGGGACATCGCCGCGATCCTCAGAGGGGACACACGGACGGGCCGCTCATCCCTCCCTCCTTGTGCTGCAGGTCTGGGCCATCCCCCGCCCGAGTCCCACCTGGCCGCGCCGCCGAGGACCAAGCGATGTTCCTGCAACAGCTGGCTGGATAAGGAATGCATCTACTTCTGTCACCTGGACATCATCTGGGTCAACACACCTGGGTGAGCAGGAGCGCAGCGCTCGGGGGCGGCTCCGCTGATGGGCAGCGGCTGTACCTTCTGCTGGACGGGGTGGGAAAGGGTCCCAGTGCTGCGAGGCTCTGGCAGCACCTGCTCCAGGGTTCAGCCTGAACAGGGACAAGCTGTGCTGCTGCTGCTGCTGCTGCTGCTGCTCAAGGTGTTTGTCCAACCCGCAGCGATCGGGGTGAAAGCACAGGGCGCTGCTTCCTCCCGGGCTCGGCTTTTCCTGAGGTTTGTACCTCTGCGAGCCCGGAGCAACACCGAGATGTTGTGGCTGCAAGTCAGAAAGTTCCTCTTCCCCGCTCGCCAACTGTAACCCCGCTGCTGCCTGCCAGTATTGTTAATGAGGCAGCGCTGGGCTGGCACTGCGGGCCCGCGGCTGCCAAGTCCTGCCCTCAGGAATGCTCCAGCAGCTTTCCCAGCGCTTTCAGACCAATGGCCATCACACTGGAGCACAACACACGCGCTCAGGTGTGGTTATGATCGTGCTCAGGTGTGGTTATGATCGTGCTCGCTGACATGCATTTACAACTCGCTGCTTGCTCAGGGAGTAGTTGCAGTTCCTGCCAATCCCGGAGCCTCTGGGAGAGGAGATTGCCATCAGAGATGGAGCGGGAATGCGCTCGCAGCTCTGGGAGCAGGCTGGGAGCATGAGAACCTGCTCTGGCCCCGAGACACCTCGGGCTGTGCCGTGTCCTGTGTGTTAAACCCTCGGGGAGGGAGAGCAGTGACCCCTCAGCCCTGCTGGGGAACGGGGCTGCCGGCCTGGGCCAGCCGTGCTCCTCAGGAGCTGTGCCACCCGTGCGAGCTGCCAGCTCGCCCAGCCCATGTGGCAACCCTTGCACGGGCACCCGGGCTGCTGCGAGGAGAGAAAACTCCCGTTCCCAGCCAGCACAGAGCGGCGATCTCCCGGGAGGGAGGGCTGGGGAAAACAGTAGGGGGGAGAGGAGCTGGAATTTGCAAGGCTCACACCTATCAGTGACCTTTTCACCTTATGTCTATAGATGAGTCTTTTATTATCCTGGCACTGGCTTGGCTGCCTCCCAGGACGCTGTTATAAACCTGTTGGCCAATAAAAGGTTGGTGGCAAAGCTGAATTCCTTTGTTTTTTCCCAGGCACACCGCTCCCTATGGCTTGGGCAGCCCGCCAAGGCGGCGCAAGAGGGCCGCGGGCAGGTGCGAGTGCTCSCACTCCAGGGACAGCATCTGTGCCACCTTCTGCCAGGGGAAGCCAGGGTAAGCGCTGGGGATGTCCCCGGGGGCTGCTCAGCCGGGGTGAGGGACAGGCAGTGCTCAGGAGCCTGGGGAYGGCTCTGTGCCAACAGCTGGCACTCGTCTGGTGGCTTTTCCCTCCCCTCCYGAGAGCCCTGGCAGTGTCACCGGGTGGTTTGGGTGTACAGCGGTCCCTTTAGCAGCTGAGAGGCAGGAATGTCACCTCCATCCCTGCTGCTGCTGCTGCCGGCAGGCTGGGGAAGCACCGGGTGTGCTGGTGGGAAGGGGGAGCTGGCAGCACCCTGGGAACRGGGACAAGTGAGGGTGTGGAGCTTTGGGACATCAGTGTCCYSTGCTCAGGAGGGAGAGCTGGCAGCACCCTGGGAATGGGGACAAGTGAGGGTGTGGAGCTTTGGGACACCAGTGTCCTGTGCTCAGGAGGGAGAGCTGGCAGCACCCTGGGAATGGGACAAGCAGGGGCGTGGAGCTTTGGGACACCAGTGTCCCCTTCTCAGGAGGGAGAGCTGGCAGCACCCTGGGAATGGGGACAAGCAGGGGTGTGGATTTTTTGGGACACCAGTGTCCCCTGCTCAGGAGGGAGAGCTGGCAGCACCCTGGGAATGGGGACAAGCAGGGGCGTGGAGCTTTGGGACACTGATGTCCCCTGCTCAGGAGGGAGAGCTGGCAGCACCCTGGGAATGGGACAAGCGAGGGTGTGGATTTTTTGGGACACCAGTGTCGCCTTCATGGCTCGGAGGGGAGCAGAGCAGGCCTGCTCTGAGCTGGGACTCAGCAGCCAAATGTCTCCTGTGGCCCCACCTCTGTTCATGGTGCATGTGGGGTCTCAGTTCAGCTTCAGCAGCGCTGCTGAGGGGAGGTGGGAGCAAAGCCACCTCTGTGGATATCTGTCATTAATCCCACAGCCAGGCAATAGCTACAATCCCCGATCATTAAATATTCCTGTGAATAGAGCAGCTCTGGCAGAAGGGAACAGCAGTCAGAGTGAGCCGTGAATAGCTCCCAAATAGCTGCAATTAACCCTTCAAAGCCGTGCATTCAGCTGTCTGTCACCGGGGCAGGGCTCCCTCTGTGCTCCCCGCAGCCCGGCTGTGGTGGCTCACGCTTCTCCTCTTGCTCTTTAGGTACCTCCAGAGTCTGAAGCTCCCCGTGAGCTCCGGAGCACCAGCGAGGTCTCTGCAGAGCGGTGCCACGAGGCCTCCCCATCCTGGGCTGCTGAGAGCTCTGAGGTGAGCAGGGCACCTAAACCCACTCTGAACATCCCTCATGAGCACTCGAAAATGTGTGGTTGTGGCCCCAGGCTGCACTTACCTCCTGGATCTGACCTCCTGCCTCCTTTAAATGGGGACACTTGGCTGTTTCTGCTCTCTGTGGTGCTGAAGGCTCCGGCTGAGGGAGCCAGGGCTGCCTGTGCCCTTCCCAAAGCAGAGGGATGTCACATCAAATGGAATTCTTGGCTGGAGCGGGGAGTTCCTCTGGTGTGGGACAGGCAGAYGGGTGGTGTGGAGAAGGAGGAAGGGGAATGGCACCGGGTAGGAAGATAATTTATTGGGCAGCAACTTTGGACCAAAGGACAGAACTTTTCTAACCCCACATCAGGGAATTGTGGGGATAAACAGCTCCAGGAGTGTAACTGAGCTAAGGGGAGGTGGCAAATGAATGAATTGGTGGCAGTTCAATCAGAGGCAATGGGAACGCTTTCTGATGGGCAGATCTGGGGGAGCAGCACTTTGGGTCATCCTTGAATCCTCTGCCACCTTGTTGGGCTTGATGGAGCTCCGCTGTGGCTCGAAATTCCTGCTCTTCCTTCCCCATCTCCTGCCTCCCAGCAAATCGTGGTGAGGGGCAGAAAAATGTCACAATATGGGGTATTGAGGAGGGGGCAGATGGGCTGGAGAGTGACCTCGGTGTCCCTTCTGTTCCCAGGGACCTCAGAGTGTCCAGCCCGCGCTCCGGCAAACACCAGCAGCGCTCCCGGAGGGACACACAGCCACCGGCGCTGCCTTGGGCGAAAAACATCTGGAAGAAGAAGAGATAAGAGACAGGTGCACACCAAGCTCACCAGAAGAATTTGGAGTCCTGTGGGTGCCACCAGCTCCGCTGTCGGTTGTTAGAGCTGAAGGGAAGGCCGTGAGTGGAGGGGAAGGAAGTGGAAGTCTCCGTGTTCCTGCTGCATGAACCAGCACTCAAGGGACTGCTGTCMAGGGAAAACTGTCTCCGTGCAGTCCGAGAAGTGTCCTGGAGCTGAATTGTGCCTTTTTGGATCAGGCAAGGGTCGTGCTGGAGCAGCACCAGCTGGACTCTGCCCTGGAGCCCTCGGTGGGTGAATCACAGCCAGGGGGTTCTGGGCAGCGCTGGACGAGGCAGCACCGAGCCCCTGTCAGTGGCCTGGGCTGAGTCTGAGTCTGAGYCTGGGCCCAGCCTGGCCCCGTTCAGAGGGGTTTGGCTGCTCGCTGCAGTCAGGGATGAGCTGCCCCCAGCCCGAGCCCACCTTTGCACTATTCCCTTGTCAGTCAGTGCCTGTGGACGAGACTCCCGTGGTGAAACAGCTCCCAGCTTGTATTAAAAGTTTCTGTCATGGGCCTCTGGAGCCAGCTGAGCAGGCAGTGGCACTCACTGGCTCAGAAGTCACTGGGGTGCATTTTGAGGGCCTGGCTGCAGCTGAGGTGGAGGATCAGTTACCCCAGGGCTGGCACCAAACCCGGGCGTGCCAGAGGGCACAGGGGTGGGGTGGGCAGGCTGCTGTGGGGCTGGGTTTGTGCAGGAGCCCCCACAGCCGGGGCAGGGTGAGCAGAGCCCTGGTGTGGGTCAGTGACCCCATCTCATCTCCCTGGGCGTACCCCGAGTGAGGGTTCCCGGCTCCTGATTATCCCAACTTTCTCCCAGCTCTGCCTGGAGGGAAAAGCTCAGGGCAGGGGGTTTGGGTGGTGGGGAGAGGGCACCCAAAGCCTGGCTTGCTGCTTGGCTTAGGTGTGGACAATAAGTGACCAGTCCTGGGTAGCAGGTCACCGTGGGAGGGGAACCTGGGTGGGGAATGCCTCGGGTGAGGGGCAGCCAGGTAGGAGTGACGTGGAGGGAAGGACTGGCCAGAAGACGGGGTGGAACTGGATGATTTTAAGGTCCCTTCCAACCCAAACCCTCTGTGATTCTGTAAGAGAGCACAGCCCTGTCTGAGCTTAGGCTCAGGTTTAAACCCAGATCTGCTGACCCGGGGGGAGGGAAGGAAAAATTTGGGGGAAAACACTGAGCCCAGGGCCTGGAAACCAACCTTGCGGGCAAACTGAGGCTCAGGGCTCCGGAGCTGTGGCACAAATGCACTTTTATTCCTGGGCAGACTGAGCTCTGCAGGAGCTGTCACTGCGCAGGGCAGGTAAAGAACGCCCTGGAGCCACTGCTGGGTCCCTCTGCTGCCCACGCCAGGAGTACACAGGAGCTTTGGAAAGGCTGCTTGAAGTTGGTGGTGGACCAAAATCTGTGGCTGTTTGCAAGCATYGTCCCGATGGACAAGAAAAATAATTCCTTGATTTTGCTTTAAGCCCCGGAGCGGGATGAAATGAGACCAATTGATTGTATCATGAATGAAACAGCAGAATAATCATTTGGTCCCCAAAGCTGCAGAGAATCT
The DNA here is from genome assembly GCA_003713295.1 of Parotia lawesii. Lineage (NCBI taxonomy): Eukaryota > Metazoa > Chordata > Aves > Passeriformes > Paradisaeidae > Parotia > Parotia lawesii. The sequence continues at coordinate 164,581 of RAHM01000253.1, forward strand.
GTTTTTATATTTGACCTTCTGAAGGTTGGAGTCATTCTAAAATACCAAAAAAAAAAAAAAAAAAAGAGAAAATCCTGAAAGGATTTGTTCCAGAGGAAACTTTGCACATGGTTTAATGTGAGTAATTTAAAATAAAACTCCTGCTGTAAAGTACTCTGTCAATCTCCTCGTGKGTGCAATGTCCCATCCCTAAGTGACTTACTGCACATCTGCCATATGTAGCATCCTGAAATCTGTATATTTATTTAAATCTATTGTTTTTTTTTTAGACGTTAATTGTCAAGATATAATTTGTAATAAATAATGACAACAGTCAATGGCACTTTCCTTCCTTTTTGGTGGCTGGGCAGTGGTGGGTGAAGTGAAAGGAATCCAGATGGCCRAAAGAAATGGGAATGGGGAGGCTGGGAATGGTCCTGGGCACATTTCAGTTCAAAGTGAACCCATCTAGAATTCATCTGCCTGATTTAAACATTCCTTAATGCAAACACCTTCTTCCTTCCCGGATTTCTCTGGGAACAGGGATGGGAAATCATCCCCAGGTTGTTGTGGGTGTGGGACCAGTTTGGATCCTTGTTCCAAGGGATCCTGGTGGGATTTGCCCGGGGTTGAGTCCAATCCTTCCCCATYCCTTTGGCTGTGGGGTCAGCAGGGCAGGGACAGAGCTTCAGATCTGGGAATGGCTCAGGGGTATTATTATTATTATTAATAATAATAATAATGATTTTAAGTGCAGTTCAAAAGGATGATGTGACAATGCTGAAGGGTCAGGAGGGGCCCCATCCTCTCCTATTCCCTGATTTTCCTGGCTGAGCTGCATCTCCCACGGCCCAGCCTCCACCCCACATCTTGGTGTGAAACCCAGAGTCCTTCAGGCGTTTCTGTGACAACGAATYGTTGTTCCTGTGACTTTAATTAATGATGAAAAGGACCTGGAATTACAGGTAAAAGGGGGGAAAAGGTACCTCGAAACACTGCAAAGTCCCTGTGTAAAATGTACAACATCCAAGGTGAAATTCTCCCCTCTTCTGCTCACCCTAACCCCAGAACGGGCCTGGAATTTCGCCTGTCTGGGTTCATTTCCGTGGTGTCCCGCTGGGGCTGATTTCRGTGCTGTGAATGAGGGAAATGAGGGCTCCGTGCACTTCCCAGGAAAGATTTCCCCACCCTCTGCCATGTCCACTGAGCCAGCCCCGAGCCCAGTTTTGATTTGTCTCCCTGAAGTCCCAAAGGAAATACAGCCTTGGTCTCAGAGGGGAAATATCCCTGTTTGGGATGCTCAGAGGCACCAGGGGAGCGCCACATTTCGGGCAGTGGGACCATAGGAGATGCTCTCCAGCTCTGCCACAGTGTCTGGGAAAGAGGGAAAACCTGAGCTAATCATGGTGGAGGGGGTTGAGAGGTTTTTGGGGCCCGAAGATGAATTAACAGAGGAAATTTTGACACAGGAATAATGGGAAATATTCCAGGGAGGTTTCCCCACAYTGAAGTGGGGAAACGTTGGACTGGTGAGAACCGGAGAAGGAAAAGCTGCAAAGCACCCTGATCCCAAAACCTCGGCAGAGCTCCTTGCTGRGATGTCCTACAAAGCCCCTCAGGGCCACCAAGGGCTGAGGGACAACCCTCAAACCCCCCGTGGTGGGGCCTGGGCTGATGCCAACCTCTGAGCAAAGCCTTCGGGCACAGCTTTAATTACGAGCCCTAATTAGATATCACCCGAGGGAAGAAGATTCTTAAGAGCATCTTAATTAGGGTGAAAAGGGATAAGAGAGGACTGTGCTTATTCGTGAGATTGTTGAATTTGCTGATAAAGATCAGCTGAAGGAGGCTGAAGGAGGAGTGTTTTATAAATTCTCACAAGTAACAGGAAAGAGCAGAATAATGAAGCTTCATTTAAGTGGAAAATCCAGGGAATCAGGCAACTTCCAAAGGCAGTTCTGAGTATAAGTGATGGGGCATCCTTAATAAGATCCGCCTTTTTTCCTGTTGACAATTCCCATCAAAATGGACACCTCCTGCCATGCATGACTCTCCCATTTTTCCAGAGTTCCTTGAAAAAAGCACTTCTTAAACGGCCCACAGGCAGCAAATTCTCTTCTGCACCGTGGGACACTTCTGTCCTCGTCAAGCTGGGCAATATTTTTCTGGTGGGACTTTTTTCCCTTTTAATATTTGTTGGGCTGGTTCTACCTGGGAGAASTGTTGAGATAAAATAAGATGAAGTTGAAAGATGAAGCCCCAGGAGCAGCCAGCCCTGGGGCTGAGACTGACAGACCACGGAGATTCTGCGGGTGGAATTTACCCCAGAAATGGCTTTTGGTGATTTTGGCTTCTCAGCTCGGGTGGGCAGGGAGAGGGGAGGAGCAGGAGGAGAAAATACACATGGTCCCAGTGGCATTAAGGAATCACATAGTTTATAATTGCATTAATTAGCTGTGCTGGGTAACGAATGAGCTCCAGGTAAGCACATCCTGGTTCCCACAAGGAGAAAACCTCTGTCCCCTGCGCTGGGGACAGCGAGGGAGGTGCCGCTGGCTCCACCCGTGCCGGGAATTGTCATTCTTGTGGTGCCTCTGGAGCACAGCCTGAAAAACAGGGCATGAACACCGTGCTGAGCATCTTTCCCTGTGAATTAGTGGGAAAACACCTCAGGTGCTGCATTCCAAGGGAGAGAATGACAAGGCTGATCCAAGAGACTTTCCCAAACTCCGGGATCTCTTCTTGCCTGCGGTGGGGTTGTTCTGGCAGCAGCCACAACTCAGAGAGCCCACAGAGGCTGGAAAACCCAACTGGGAATTGTGAGAGCGCCACAGAGGCTGGAAAATCCGTCTGGGAGCTGTGAGAGCCCCATAGAGGTTGGAAAATCCAACAAGGAGTTGTGAGACCCCCATAGAGGTTGGAAAAGTCCAACTGGGAGTTGTGAGAGCCCAYGGAGGTTGGAAAATCCACCTGGGAATTGTGAGAACCCACAGAGGCTGGAAAATCCACTGGGAGTTGTGAGAGCCCATGGAGGCTGGAAAATCCAACTGGGAACTGTGAGAACCCACAGAAGTTGGAAAATCCGTCTGGGAGTTCTGGGAGCCCATGGAGGCTGGAAAATCCAGCTGGGCATTGTGAGAACCCACGGAGGCTGGAAAACCCAACAAGGAGTTGTGAGATCCCACGTAGGATGGAAAATCCTCTCCTGTCTCCCTCCAAGGACAGGGATGTCCCCCTGGCGTCCCCCCTCCTTTCATCCTGACCCCATTAGCCCATTATCTGCAGGATGTGGTGCCCAAAGAGTCACCCTGACGGCTTTTTTAGCTCCCATCTCTGAAAATCTCCACGCCTTCATCTCAGCAGCRAGACCGTGACAGTTCAGAGAAGATCTGGGGTGGGGAATGAGCCTCTCCCGGGGATTTGATGATGAATCCGAGGTGCTGCTCTGTGACTTTGTTGTTAAAAGGGAATAAACTCCCTCCAGCTCCGTTGCAGGGGGAGGAGGAGGGAGCACACACGCGGAGCAATTAAGAAAAAATGTCTTTGACCTTCAGCAACTTAATCAGTTGCCAGTGTTCCTCCTAATAGTGTGCTAATGGTTAAGTTCTTCTGGCTGCCATAAAAAGTGCTATAACTGGAGGCTACAATAAAGTGCTGATCAACCCATCAAGTGAGTCAATCCAAAAGTAATATCTGTCTTTGTAATGACTGTAATAAAAGCCATGCCAAAGCCAGGAGATGACGTGAATAAGAATGCTGCTTAATTATGCTGGGCTGCGCTGCTGGGTGCCTGTGCCACACTTCCACCAAGCTGCTCGTGGGTGACACTGCCACCCCTGCCTGGGGAAGCCAGACTTTGTACTTGTGTGGCTCCAGGGACAGTCCTGAGAGGCTTGGACAGCTCTCCATCCAAGCCAAGCGGAGTTTTGGTGCAGGAAAAGGTGCTGGATTTGGGTTGAGGCTGTTGATGCTGGCAAAATGAAGGATGGAGGCATCGCTGCGATTCCCTTTGTGAGAGGTTGGGGCTGGGAAGAGGGGAAAAGGGTTTATAAACGTCAGGTGTCCTGGTGGTAAAGGCAGCCTAACGTTTAATGCCATGGCAGAGGAGCAGTGTGAAGGTTCCCTGTGCTAAAAAGGGATGGATGCAAGGAAGGAGAAGGAGGGGAGAGCCAGGATCAGTCTGGGAGACCCTTCTGGGCTCTGGGGTGGAGCTGAGGGGCTGGCAGAGGTTGAACCCCGTCCCTGAGTGTTTGCCATGGAAGGAAATGACCAAGTGCCCTTCAAAGGTCCCTCACAGGTAGAGGAGCAGAGGGGCTGGAGGATCCTTCCCTGCCTGATGCCTTGACTTGATTTTCCTGGGAGCTGAGGGCTCTTGGCACCACCAGGCACTGCCCCGGGCAGGAGGGAGCAAAACCCCCACTAAAACCGAGTTTTGTCTGTGCTGCCCTTTGCAAAGGCACAGGTGAGTGACAGGGTCAGTGACAAACCCCACAAACCACCCCTGGAACCGGGAATCTCCCTGCTTTGGGAATTGTCCCGCTGTGCACGGGGGAGCTGGACGGAGCACAAAGGGACGGCGAGGAACACCTGCTGCCGCCGCTGGAAGGATGGCCGCCGTCTTCCTACAAAACATCCCGGCGTTGTGGGATCCCTGCGAGCACAGAGGATGCTGAGGAGCAGGAACCCGAGTCACAGGCCCAGCGTGGAGCTGGTGGCAAACACGCCGCAACCTTTCAAGGAATAGYGCAGCGCATTCCTCCCCCATCGGCAGGGAAAACAGGATGCAGGCCACATTCCTGCTCGAATAGACAAGGCTCTCCACAGCAGCACAAACACATTGCTCAGTTCCAATTAAACCCTGCCTTTATATCACCTTGCTGCTGATAAGGCTCTGATTCATGGAAGAATTGTCTTTTTTTTTTTCAATAAAGTCCCTGGTGTTAATTGTTTTTTCCCTCTCGCATTTCTTGTTTCAAAGGCGCTTTCGAGGAGGGCTGCTGATTGTGCTGGAAGCTGTATGGGAACACTTAGTCTCTTCCTGGTTTTGTTTTGTTGGGGCTAAGTGCTGCCGCTGAGAGCAGCGGGTCCGACAGACAAATCAGCCCTGCGGATACCCAGCGAGATCCTGCCCTGGTGCCTCCCGATAAACAAGCGCAGGTTCATGTGTTTGTCCATGACACAGAAAGCGCCAGAACAATGATCTGGTGACTTTTGCCAGCGTTGCTTCCTCTGCAGAGCCGCCTTCCCTGGCGGAGCCTCAGGTGCGTAGCAACAGCTCAGCAAAACAAAAGCCAACCACGGCGAGGCTTTGGGAAAACATTATCCCGGTCCGAAGGGTGGGGCTCCGCTTTCCACGGAGCTGGGATCGGCCCCAACGGCCGGGGCTGCCTCCCGAATGCCAGGCTCATCAGCCAAGCTCCCGGGAAGAGCTGCGGAGCGCTGGGACAGGCGGCTGCTGCTCCAAGCCCGCGGGTGATGTTCTCGTGTGTCACACTTGGAGCACAGGGCTGGAGTCTCCAGGCAAAAATGGGGTTTTTTCCGGTCATCCAAGAGCCTTTCCTCTCTGCCCTCCTGGGGGATGGCAGGTGGGAATGGCTCCATCGCCACCGTCGTGGTCCAGSCCCTGAGGGACAGGGGTGTGGGCAGAGGTGTGGGCACGGAGCCACAGCCAGGGGTCCCTGCTCAGGGAGACACCCCTGATCCTGCCTCTGCCCTGGCGCAGGTAGGAAATCAGGTGAGAAATCAGCCCCTGCAAACCCTGACTTGGGTGAGAACTCGCGTAAGAAATCAGACCCTGGAGACCCTGACTTGGGTAAGAACCCAGGTAAGAAATCAGCCCCTCCAAACCCTGACTTGGGTAAGAACTCAGGTGAGAAATCAGCCCCTGGAGACCCTGACTTGGGTGAGAAATCAGGTAAGAAAATAGGCCCTGCAGACCCCGGCTCAGGTAAGAACTTAGGTAAGAAATCAGACCCTGGAGACCCTGACTTGGGTAAGAACTCAGGTAAGAAATCAACCCCTGCAAACCCTGGCTCAGGTAAGAACTCGGGTGAGAAATCAGGCCCTGCAGATCCTGACTTGGGTAAGAAGTCAGGCCCTGCAAACCCTGGCTCAGGTAAGAAATCAACCCCTGCAAACCCTGGCTCAGGTAAGAACTCAGGTGAGAACTCAGGCCCTGCAGATGCTGGCTCAGTAAGAAGTCAGGCCCTGCAGACCCCAACCCCAGCAGAGCTGACACCAAGACCCAGCAAGGACACGTGGTACTCGGCCCCTGAAGTGTCCTTGAGCATCTCTCCGGACACTGTCCCCACCCCTGGGGACACTCASGAGGAGGCAGTGTTGAAATGCCAGATAAAGACACGCCTGGGACCCGGAGCTTCTCCCCGAGCCGTGCCAGGTCAGGGGAAGCCCAGCCGAGAGCTCGGAGGGACAGGATGTGGAGGAGACCAGGGAAATCAGGGCCTGATAAAGCAARTGGAGATTGTGACCAGGGCAGGGACCAGCCAGTCTGGGCCAGGGGGTGAAGATGCCTGAGTTAAYGGGAAAATGCTCTGTTCAAAAGCCCTGCCTGGAGCACAGCAGGAGGTTCTCGTGCTCTCTGGGCTGGTTCCACCTGGAGGAAACTTTCAGCCCTCTTTGCCCTGAGTACCTCCTGTTTGGTGACTGTGAGCCAGTCCCCACCATCACATCTGCTCCAGCTGTGCAGTCCTGTCCCCTCACTGCTCCCTGTCTGAGGTGGATGCCTGCCTTCCCTCAGCCAGGGTGGCCTTTTCCTTTCCTCTTCCATTTCCACATCTGACTGAAGCTTTCCACACTTCCTTTGCACACCTCTCCCCGTCTCCACYCCACTGCTGCACTCTCCTGCTCTCCACTTTTCCTTCCCCTTCCTTTATCTTTCTACCTTTTTGTTGTTATGACTGCACTGATTAACTCCTTTCTTTCTTTCTCTTTCCCTTTCTTTCCCTTTCCTCTTCTTTCTTTTTCTTTTTTCTTTCTTTCTTTCTTTCTTTCTTTCTTTCTTTCTTTCTTTCTTTCTTTCTTTCTTTCTTTCTTTCTTTCTTTTTCTTTTTTTCTTTCTTCTTCCTTTCTTCCTTTTCTTTCTTTTCTTTTCTTTCTTTCTCTTCCTCTCTTCCTCCCTTCCTCCCTTCCTCCCTTCCCTTCCCTCACCTTCCCTTCCCTTCCCTCTTTTCCTTGCACTTTCCACAGCACGTGAGTTGTTAGATTTAAGTTTAAAAATAGGACAACAGGAAAGAAAAGCGGTGGGTGAGAGAGGTCAAGGCAGGAGATGTGGAGCAGGGAAAGAGAAAAGMAGCAGCAGGAAAGGGCATCCTGATGTCAGCTCACACTTCTGGGGTGGGCAGTGAAATGAGTTGGTCTCATTTATATTAAATATTTATATTAAATATATTAAATTTCTATTACTAAAAGCACTCACCCACAGGCAGAGCCCACCCCCAGCCCAGTGGGATTCAGCAGCTCATGTCCCACTGCTCAGGGGGCTCCTCCAGGGCACAGAGCCTGGGCCCAAGCTCTTTTCTGAGCTTTTTCTTGAACTCTTGTTGTTTTTGTGGTGGTTTCCCAGGTCCCAGTGGGATAAACAAGCTGGGAACGGCCTCGGGGGACGCTCTGAGGAAGAGCCACGAGGGCAGGAGGGCCCTGAGCAGCCAGGGGAAGGTGACACCAAGTCTGTGCCCAGCTCTGGGTGCCGTGCTGGGCACGGGACCCTCTCACACCACAGCTGCAGCCTCGGGGGGCTGTGCGTGGGGGACTTGGGCTGCTCACAGAGATGGTTTTCTGGCCAAAGTCTCCTTGAGGTGCAGATTTATGGCAAGCGTTGGGTCCAGCAGTGAAAGGAGCCATGACAGGGAACAGGCAGAATTCTGCAGCCTGAACTGAACCAGGTGTCAAACCAGATGGGTCCTTCCAACCTCACAGCCCCTCACATGCAAAGGAAAATGAGAATGGAAGAGAAATTTTGGGGATGATGGAGAGAACTGGCAAAGAAGRACCCTTGGGCAGAGGGGTGGGTATTTTGAGGGAATGGCTGGGCAGTCAGATCCTGCCCCTTGAGTGTTTGTTCCTTCCCAGATTGTTTTACGATGTGTAAAACCTCAGGTGACGGGTGCTGAGCAAACATGGAGCTCCCACACATGTCCTAAATATCAAGAGGAATTATCCCACTTCTGCTGCTGTGGGAATGTGCCAGCTCTTGGACACGGCAGGGAAAGGGGGGCCCCGCAGTGCCTCGCACACCCCCTGCCCTGGAGATTCGTGGGCACACTCCGTGTGAGCCATTCCCTTGGGAAAACAGGAGCCAGACTGCGCAGGGCTGTTGCCCCTTTGCACCTTTTGCACCCTGTCGCTATCCCGGGCTCTCTGTGCCGTGGCGCGAGGTGCTGCGATCTTCCAAGAGCGTCTCCTTAGTGAAGCCGCTCAGCAGGATCAGCCACACACGCTCACACACGTGTGCRMRCRCAAACGCACGGATAGCTTCAGTAATATGGGTYGGCGGCAAAGAGRCAGGAAGGGTCTCCACGTGGGTTTCCACAAGAGCTCTTTAATGCATCCGCACCGTGAACGGTTCCAGAGACGAAGACYGAGAACAATGAAGAGCTCAGGTTTAAGTACGGGAGTGGGGCGAGCGCCAGGGACCAATGGTCTGAGGGCACAGGGGCGGTACAAAGGTGGGACTGGGGAATGGGAGCCAGTGGGGAAGCTCTGGGGGAGTGGGGAGGGGCAGAGGCCAATGGGGGGAACCTGGAGTGGAGAACTTTCTGGGATATGAAACATACAAGGTAGCAAGGGGGCTGGGCGGCCACCAGCCAGCCAGGAACGCAGAACTGGGGTATGTCGCTGTTGTGCAGAGGACAGGATGTCGCTGTTGCGCAGAGGAYGGAGAGAAAGCGACACAGACACGATCCAGGAAAGAAATGGAACCTTTTATTAATTTAAAAATTCGCTTATATATCTTAGGGGTATACTTGCATGGCATAAGGTCATTGGTCCTTCAACCAGCCACCTCTCAGGATGATTGGCTGAACCCTACAACACCTATTTCAAAGCATTTCTCTAGTCAGTATCATAACAAGACTTCATAACAATCTTGCACCTGCAAGATAAAGGGATTGGTTTACAAAAAACCTCTAACTGTTTTCGGCCAGCATCCGTGTGAAAGCAAGACTTTCACACGTACGCTGGCAGAAAGCTGGAAAATCTCTCCGTAGCCAAGCCTTCAGCATCCACAGGAGTACATTACCGTAACAGAACAAAGCACTCTGGGAGAGGCTTCTTTTCTCACCGTGACCGACATAAGTCTCTGATGCCAGGGACTGTCTTACCAGAGAACTCTTTKTCCCTTGTAGCACAGGCTAACCGGCCACCACAGCACCCCTTTTCACCCCTTCTCCTTTTGCCTTTCTCCTTGACCACACCTCGAGCTGCTCCTGCAAACTCGCCTCACTCTGGCTGCTGAGAGAGGAGCTGGAGGGCTGCCATGGGGGGCAATTGGAGAGTTCTTAGGGCCGTGACTCATGGCTCTGGGAAAGGTATGAAAATTGGGGGAAAATGAAGTGCAGCTACTGAAATAAAGACACTGCCATAAGTTGCAGTTCCTGAGAGTCTGCGGTTCAGCTGCTTTTTTATGGGTCATATCCCCAGAGGGGTTTGTAAAGTACTTTTCTCTCTTAGCTCAGAAATGTTAAAGATCACGAATCTGTATGAAAATGACTCCAGTTTAACACTGACTTCAACATCTGGCTGTGTGGAGAATGTCGGTGTGGGTCTATTAAAAAGCTTTTTTTTTGATACTGAGCCAGCAAATGTCAAGTTTGAAGAGTGCTTTTCAACAGGGAGCCTCTGTGGAAAGAGCGGAGTCTCACATCCCACTATGGATCCAGGAGCTGGGATTTAAGGAAGATGTCAAACACAGGTTGTAACTCCAATTGCTACATCCTGGTTTGGGGGAGGAATCCCCTTTCCAATTAAAACCCTGGAGTTTCAGCCCACCTGGGCATAGTGCCAGGGTCAGTTCAGGGGTGCCCAGGACAGGATGAGGATCAGTGGCCATAAACTAAAACACAGCAAGTTCCACCTCAACATGGCAGGGAGCTTCTTTCCATGGAGCACAGGAATAGCTGCCCAGGGAGGGTGTGGAGTCTCCCTTCTGGGGGCATCTCAAACCCACCTGGAGGTGTTCCTGTGTCACCTGCTCCAGGTGACCCTGCCTGGCCAGAACTCTGATGGTCAGAGGTCCCTTCCAACCCCAATATTCGATGATTCTGGGATTCTGTGGGCAGCTGTTTGTGGTATCTTGGACAGAAACCCACTTTTCTGCCCCGTGAAGCCCTTCAGCCTCGTCCWTGTGTTTTTGGCACCCTGGGAGCCTCGTTCGCACTGCCTGGGCCGTGCTGGATCTGCCCTCTCGGATCAGGGGGAGCGGGAGAGCCTGGGCAAGCTGCAACAGCACCTCCACATCTGATGCTTTGTTCAAGGGCTGCTCTCTCTGTGTCACCTTTGAATTTTCGCCAATTAGCCTCTAGAGTGTGATTTAAATATTGTTGCTAATGTTAATGGAGGGTGTGCATGTTTTTGTATTTACAGCTCGCCTGCAGGCTTGGAATAACACTTGTCATCCAGACAGGAGAAGGAGCAGCAGGGTCAGAGAACTGACGGTGGAGAGGAGAGGTTTGCTGCCCATCAGAGATGTCCAGTCCTCCTTGAGGTCCTGCTCAATCACCTGAATTGATAATCCTGTAGCTCTGTTTCTGCAGAACCCCTCGAAACGGGCGACAGAACTTCACCCCTGGTGTGAGTTTTCAACTGCTCCCAGGAACCCTCTGATGGGGAAGGAGAACAGGACAGGTCCTGGTGTTCCCCACTGTCCTGGGCGTGGAAGAAGCCACCCKTGACTGGAATCAGAGGAGTGATTTGACACTGCTGGGGCTGCCCAAGGCCGCACGGTGTCCACCTGCAAATGTCCTTGGCTTCTGCTGCAGCAAGCGGAGAGGGCCTCAAACAAGGATGTTGAAGAGGTGTTRGCGGAGGCAAAGGAAGAGAGAGGGGTCTCTTGTATGGGTTCCAGCTGGTTTATTGCAGGTGAATGATCCAGAGACARAAGACCAGGGAATGAGAGGGTCCAAGGTTCTTATAGTCAGGAGAAAGGAGGCGGGACAAAGGGAACAACCAATGGGGATTGACTAAGGGGGAGGAGCTAATGGGAACATCCAATGGGGACAAATTAGGGGAGGAGATTACATGAGTCAACCAATGGGGCGTCGAAGAAGGGAGAACTTTCCAGAACTAATACATAGGCAATTAAGGGAAATACATAAACATGAACTCGTGGAGAACTCCTGAACCAATAAACTTAAAACATGTAAATTAAGAACCACTAGGAACCTGGTAACTTACCGTAACCAAGGGGTGAGAATCAGACCTCTGTGTTCTGGAGGCCTGTYYACCAGTCCTCTGAATGCTCTGCTGCAGTGGCCACCGCCACGTGCACCGCAAGAGTGATTTGCTCAGATCACCCCGCCCTCTGCAGCTCTCAGCTGAAGGCTGAATGAACCCCCGTTCCCAGCATGTGGGAACCTTCCATGGCTCAGTGGGGCGGCAGGGGGGATGGTGCTGGGGTTTGCAGCATGAGCAGGGTCAATTAAAGGTTTCTCTGTGGGGCTTGGTGCTGCTCCAGCAGAAGGAATTCGTCATGGTGAGGTTCAGAGCTGCACTGAWGGGGATGGAAATCCTGTACTGAGAGAGAGGTGCTGCTCCCAAGGCGAGGGGTGAAACCACTGCAGCTGCACAGAGTGGAGAACCAGGGACACAGCTGCCTGTTTGCTGCTGCCCTTGAGCTGGGAAGAGCTGGGAATGCTGGTGATCACCAGCAGGAGGTGTGTGGGGAGACCTCTGCCTGAAKTTCCTCTGGGATAACTCCAGGGCTGTGACCAAGCAAAGCTTTCTTGCATCACATTCTCCATTTCACAGAATCATTAAGATTGGAAAAGACCTCCAAGATCATCAAGTCCAACTTTTGATTGAATCCCACCATGTCGCTAAACCAGATCATGAAGTGCCACCTCTGCTTGGTTTTTGAACACTTCCAGGGGTTTGGGGCTCCCCCACTGCCCTGGGCAGCCCCTTCCAATTCCTGACCACTCATCCAGGGAAGAAATTTTTCCTAATGCCAAACCTGAACCTCCCCTGGTGCCTACCTGGATTTTCCCACCTGTTGCCACCGGTTAGGTGTGGCATTTCCATACCCACACAATTTCTCAATTTCACTTTCACTTTCACTGTGAGAAGCCTGGCTGGTCCTAGGGAATCAGGACAGCCTCTCCTCATTCTCACAGATGGATCCATCAGTTCTGTGCTCCACTCCCCCTCGAGTCTGYGTCTCCAGAGGCAGTGGGGGTTTGCTGTGTTGGAGAAGAGGGATGCTGGTGCTGCTGCCCAGGGATCCTGGTGGCACCGTCTTGGAAGGAATTCCRAAGCTGATAAGAGAGTTTTGCTTACCGGTGTAATCAGACAGGAATGGAGGACAATCTATCCTTCTGTTGACCTACCTGTGACACTGATCTAGAAAATTATCTGGTGTTTAAAGAAGTAATTCAGAAATCAAGGGATGGTGTTTCAAGGAAATCTGTTACTGTTTATTGTCATCGGAACCCTTGTCCTTCACTGGGACTGTGAATGATTAACTCCATGTGCTGGAGCAGAATGAGTTTTATGCATTTTTTTAATTGCCTTTAAACTGGAAAAGCCAGGCCCAGCTTCTCAGAGTGGAGCCACCTGCAGCTGCTGGATGCAACCCCTAACTCAACTAAATAAACGTGGCTGGTGCAGAAGTTCTCAGTCTGAGYATGATTTGCAAGCAGCAGCAAATGAGTTGTGATGCAAAGCAGAACTCTGACAGCTCCTGGGCACTGCCCGGGCTGAGCCAGCCCTTCTTGCCAAAGGAAAAAGCACTTTAATGGCACTTCAAAAGTTTCAAGTGTGTTTAATGAGTGTTTCTTTCATTCTCTGAAAGCCTGTGCCATCACTGGGCGAGGARACATCAGAGGTGGTTCCTTCTGATGGGTAAAAATGGAGGAATTTCTACAGGGAGCAGCTGATCAGAGACGTCTGCTTGAAGGACAAAGAAAATTATCCTGATGATTCCCAGTTCTGATCCCAGCCCCCAGGGAACCATGCTCTTGCTCCAAGATTATTGGATCTGCCCTGGAATTCAGGTGGTGGGCGGTGGTGGGGAGGCTGCAAGGGCACCATAAATCAAGAAGTGCGGGATAATGAGCTTTAATCCTTTCCCGGAGCCAGGATGGAAATGTGTCAGTCATGGAACTATGACAAAAATGCCCAAACTCTGGGTAATCCGTTTGGAGGAGGGACATGGAGAGACCACTTTGGTAATGTTTTATTTTAACTGGGCAACCACCTGAGACCTGCTGAACGCTGAGGCTCAAGGAGCAGGACAGGCAGTGCTGAGGGCACTGCCCCAGGCCAGCAGGGTGGTTTTGGGTTGAAAAAGAGCTGTAATTTTAGAGCAGAGCCAATTGAGTGGCCAGGTTTGTCTGTAGGAAGGAAACGARCCTGGCTTTGGGAAAAAGGAGTTTTGTCTTTGCTAGCCCCAGACCTGAGGAGCTGCCTTGGTGCTGTGAGTAGGTCCCTGAACACCAGGAGATGTTTGACAGAGCAGCTTTTTGCCCTGGCCCTGGGGCTGGGGRTTTGGACAGGGTGGAATATTCAATCCCTCCTGGAGGACAGGAGGTTCTTTGGGAAAACAGTGGTTTTGCTCTAATCTTGTGCTGCAGGGCTGATCTGGGACTTGGCTGCCTGAGCGCTCTGAATTCTGTTTTAACATCCCTGGAACACCCCAGATGAGATGGGATTTTKTACCAAGGTGGGACAGAGACCCTTCAGCACCTCCTCACCTGCCCAGGACCCCACATTATGACCAGGTTTGGGGTGGAAAACTTTCCTAAACTGATTTTGGCAAGTTCACAGTTTTGCTTCAGTTATTCCGAAATATAAGGGGACCTCATTCTGAAATATAAGGAGACGGGGTGGAATATTCAATTCCTCTTGGAGGGAAGGGGGTTCTTCCTTAGGTAAAACAGTGGTTTTGCTCTAATCTTGTGCTGCAGGGCTGATCTGGGACTTGGCTGCCTGAGSGCTCTGAATTCTGTTTTAACAYCCCTGGAACACCCCAGATGAGATGGGATTTTGTACCAAGGTGGGACAGAGACCCTTCAGCACCTCCTCACCTGCCCAGGACCCCACATTATGACCAGGTTTGGGGTGGAAAACTTTCCTAAACTGATTTTGGCAAGTTCACAGTTTTGCTTCAGTTATTCCAAAATATAAGGGGACCTCATTCTGAAATATAAGGAGACGGGGTGGAATATTCAATTCCTCTTGGAGGGAAGGGGGTTCTTCCTTAGGTAAAAGAGTGATTCTGTTCTAATCTTGTGCTGCAGGGCTGATCTGGGACTTGGCTGCGTGAGGGCTCTGAATTCTGTTTTAACACCCCTGGAACACCCCAGATGAGATGGRATTTTGTACCAAGGTGGGACAGAGAYCCTCCAGCACCTCCTCACCTGCCCAGAACCCCACATTATCACCAGGTTTGGGGTAAGAAAAGTTTTCTAAGCCGAATTTGGCAGCTTTCCTTCACTTACTCTGAAACACCAAGAGACACAAGAGTTTCTGGGGTCATCCCTCATCTGAGCCGTGTCCTGCTGTCAGAGAGACTCCAGGATTCAGATCTGGCCAGACAGTCAGACGTGCTGAGCACAGAGCTCTGCCCAGCAGCACCCTGTGCTGTTCTTCCCTAGGAAATGTTGATTTAACCCTCTCAGGAATCATCACTCCTCGGGGCAGTGCTGCTTTGAAGTGGTTACCAGCCCGGTGAGCAGTAAGTGCAGGGTGTGGTGTGTATCTGCGAGGCAGGGGTGGCATTGTGTTTCCTGGGGACAGAAGCTTTAATAAAGGGAGTTTCCCTCCTTGCAGTGGGCAGGTGTGAGGCAGCTGCTCTTCTGGGGAGCCGGGTGAGATGCAAAATTTGGAGAACATGGTGAAATGCTGCTTTTTGTTAAGGCCACTTCATGCTTGTTCAGCGGCACAAAACTTGAGGGTCCARCTCAGAGGACACAGCACTGAGTGATTTGAGAAGTTTCCTGTTGGTGTTCGGGACTGGATCAGACCTGCAGACCCAGCTCTTGTTTGTAGGGGATCTGCAGTGATGCTCACTGATCCCAAAAGGGTTAATTCAGTTTCAGCTGTGCCTGTGGACTTTCAGCAGGAAAACAATGCATGCAAAATTTGGTAACAATCTGGATTTCTGGGGTCTGCAGAGGTGGTGGCAGGGAAACACCTCACATGTGAGTGGGCCAGGGGTTGTTCAGGGGATAACTCCGTGGATTCGGGTTTGCACAGGAACATGGACATTTTCCTGGCTATTTTTCTCCCAGCTTTGCCCCACCAGTGCTGCATTTGGTAAAACAGCTGCCACCAGAGGCAGAGCTCCAGCTCATCCCTGTTGCAAAACACCTGGTGAGGTGTGAGAGATGCTCCCAGCCCGTCCTGCAGCCGGTGCTTACTCATCCCACTGGGTGCAGAGCTGGT
The DNA here is from genome assembly GCA_003713295.1 of Parotia lawesii. NCBI lineage: Eukaryota > Metazoa > Chordata > Aves > Passeriformes > Paradisaeidae > Parotia > Parotia lawesii. Next base: position 180,178 of record RAHM01000253.1, read on the forward strand.
CCCTGGGCATTTGTGTTGGCAGCTCTGCTGGAACACCTTCCCTTTTGGCAGTAGTTATGTAAGGAGCTAAAAATGCTGGGGTGACTCACAGGTGTCTGAGCAGAGCTGTTGGAACAGGAATGGAGCAGTGAGTTCCCCCAGCCACAGGCGCAGAGCAGTCCCTGGAGACCTCTCCCCGCTCGCTGCTGCCCTTGTTGAAGACCCCCTTGCTCCAGGGGATTCTCTTTCCTCTTGTTCCCCACTCCTGTTCTCCAAATGATGTTGGAGCCCTTCCAAAGCTCGTCAGCCATGCCTCTGATCCCTCCAGCAACCTTTACTGGGGCCATCCCGAGCCCTTCTTATCTCTAGGCCTCCTGCATCCCATCTCCCTTTGTTATCTGTTCTCCCTTTCCATTTCCCTGCTCTCTTCCTAAGGAAAACTTCAATCCAGAAGCACCGGGAGTTAAGGGAGGCTGGATCCCAGTCATTTTCCTTCTTCACCATCTCGTGCTATATCCACTTGTGGACRCTTTGGTGTTTTACTCTCCCATCCTTCCCCACCCGACCTGGTCCTTGCTTGATCCATGTTGGGGTGTCCYTCTCCAAAGGAGACTCGGGGAGCACCTCAGATCTTCTTCCAGGAATGACTTTTCCTGATCTGGGCTCGTGTTTGAGTTCTCCATCAGATCCAAGAGGGGTCTCCACCAAGGAGGCAAATTTGTACTTGCTGTAGCCTTTGCAGGCTCGTTGTGCCACCTCAGAGGCTTTGTCCCACTGTCTCCAAAGGGATGGGATTTTCCATAAATGATGAAGACCCATCATTTTATTTGCCCTGAAGTTTTCAGCCCATTGTGCTTCACAAACCTGGGCTGTGCATCTGCATGAAAGGAGGCTGTAGCCAGGTGGGGTTTGGCCTCTTTCCCCAGAAACCCGGTGATAAACAAGGAGAAACAGCTCCAAGTTGTGCCAGGGGAGGTTCAGGTTGGMTATTTCTCCATGGAAAGAGTGTTTAAATCTTGGCACAGGCTGCCCAGGGCAGTGCTGGGGTCACCATTCCTGGAAGCGCTCAAAAACCAAGCAGACGTGGCACTTGGAGATGTGGTTCAGTGGGCATGGGGGGATTCGGTCGAAGGTTGGACTTGGAGGTCTTGGAGTCTTGGAATTCTTTTCCAGCCTTTCAGTGTTGACTCATATCGCCTACGACATAACCCACGGTTCCAGTGGTGCCATTGTCCAACCAGAATCAAGCCAAGGAGCAGGATTGGTCCCTCTGCTGCTGCTTCCTCTCTGAGTGCCCTTGGTTGCTGTCCAGAGATGCCCATTCCAACAAAATGGAAAATCTCTCCTCCCCTCAGCCCTCACRGAGCCAGGAGAGGGGAAGGTCTCTGTGCATCTGCTCTCTGGAGGTGCCTGTGGTGCTGCAGGTGAGAAGCCTCAGCTCCAGAGGGAGCTCCAAACTCTGCTGCTGGCCTGGGAGAGGCAAACGTCCATCGTCCTCCTCAGCAGCTGGACACTGGAGAGGACACAGCCAGCTGTCCACTCCCTGTGGCATTCCTCTTGGCTGGTACCACAACATGAGGGGGTCCCAGTCTCAATCCCAGTCAGAGTTCTGGTCCCAGCCCCAGGCCCAGTTCCAATTCCAGTCCCAGTCAGAGTCGCAGTTCCGGTTGCAGTCCCAGTCAGAGTCGCAGTTCCGGTTGCAGTCCCAGTCTACTCCCAGTCCCCATCAGCGTTCCAATCCCAGTCGCAGTCCCTGTCCCAGTTGCAGTCCCATTCCCATTCCCATTCCCATTCCCAATCCCATTTCCAGTCCCAGTTCCAGTCCCCGTCCAAGTCCCATTCCCAGTCCCAGTTCTAATCCCATTCCCAGTCCCAGTTACAATCCCACTCCCATTCCCAGTTCCACTCCCAGTCCCATTCCCATTCCCATTCCCAGTCCCATTCCCAGTCCCAGCCCCAGTCCAGTCCCATCCCAGTCCCAGCTGCTCCCCGCCGGTGGCTCTGTGCTGGTGTCTAACACATTACAGGGATCTCTGCTGCTGGCTCACCTTGTGCTTCCCAGTCCCTGATCCCACGGAATCCCGGGGTGCTGGAAGGGGCCACAGAGGGTGACCTGGTCCTGTTCCCTGCTCCAGCAGGGCTGTCCTGGAGCGGCAGGGAAGGAATCTCCACACCCTCCCTGGCAGCTCTTCCACTTCTCTCTCAGTAAAAGAAGCTTTTCCTCATGTTCAGGTGGAATCTCCAACCTCCTCTGTGTGTGGAAGGGCTACGGGATCGCTCCAGGATGGAGCTGCCCCAACAGAGACTTCAATTTACTGATTCTGGGCTTGATTTTCCCAGTGACCCTTAGAGGAAGGGTCAAACCTGGAGTGAATCCATGGCAAAAGTTTTTTGGGCAAGAGGGCACTGAAAATAGGATGCAGGTGATTTATATGACAGCTCAGATTCAGAATAATGGAATCATGGAATGGTTTGGGTTGGAAGAAACCCTGAAGTTCACCTTGTTCCACCCCCTGCCATGGGCGGGGACACCTCCCACTATCCCAGGGTGCTCCAAGCCCCGTCCAACCTGGCCTGGAGCATTCCAGGGATACAGGTGGGTTTCAGTGGATGACCCACAGAGCACAGCACAAACTTCAGCTTTCCCAATGCTGGGCAACGTCCAGATACCTTGGAATTTTGTCTGTAGGAGCGGGAACGAGTTTTCCCTCATCAGGAAAAAAGCAGGAGCACTGACTCCACTCCAGAGGCACGGATTGCTCTCAAGGAAAACATCAAAACCCAACCCAACCACGCCACCAAAGTGCTGGTTAGAGATTAAAGGGAGAGGGCGGGAGCTCGGAGGAAAGGTCAGGCACACAAAGGAAAACATCTAAACCAAAAACTTGGAAACTTTCCTGCCCGTGGAGACACTTGAATTACCTCAGAACAAAGGCTGTTGACTTTCCTTATAAGGAGAGAAAGTCTTGATTAAAAAAAAAAAATTGAAAAGCTTGGTCAATAATTGTTCTCTTCTTTATTGGTTTGTTGGGAGCTCGAACAAGCGAAAGTGGCCAGTTTGGAATGAAGTAAATGTTTTGTTTTGGCAAAAGAAATGGATAAAATTCCAGTTATTCCACCCATTTCACAGTGGATTTTTTTCCCCCTGTAATTTATGCACTTGTTTGCACCACAAAAAGAAGTTTGAAACTGGAGTGATTAAATACTTTTTTTAGTTCTTGTTTTGAGACCTCTGTCTTCCCATTCCTGTGTAAGCAATTCCTGAGGTAGGGATGAAGTCAGAGCTGCCCCTCCGAGAGCCGGGTCGGGGGGTTGTGGCCACCTGATGATGTCATGGGGAGTCTTGGCACACAAATCATCGGTAAAATCTCCTTGTTCACGTGCAGGACACAAGCAGAGGCAAGCAAAACATTCCCTCTGGATTTCCAAGCTGTGGGTCCGTGARTAAACCTCACCAATTCAAACATGGTAAGGAAATAAAGGAGAGCTGTGAATAATTGATTGTTAAAGGTGTGAAAACTCCTGAGGAGGAGCGGTCACTCAGAGACCTTTGGAGGATGGGCACRTTGGTCAGGCCCCAGGGTCTGAAGGGGCTCCAGGAGAGCAGGAGAGGGATTGTTCATCAAGAACTGCAGGGATAGGAGAAGTGGAAATGGCTCCACACTGAAAGAGGGGAAAATTAGGTTCAATAGTGGGAAGGAATTCCTCCCTGTGAGGGTGGGGAGGCCCTGGCGCAGGGTGCCCAGAGCAGCTGTGGCTGCCCCTGGATCCCTGGAAGTGCCCAAGGCCAGGTTGGATGGGGCTTGGAGCAGCCTGGGACAGTGGGAGGTGTCCCTGCCCATGGCAGGGGTGGCACTGGGTGGGCTTTGAGGTCCCTTCTAACCCCAACCATTCCAGGATTCCGTGGAGGAATTCAGGGCAGAGTTCACAAGCTCCGTCCTGTGAGCACTTTGGAACAGGGCAGATGCTCTGGGAGGGAAGAACAAGAGCTGGACCTGGGGAAGGGATGTGATGGAGACTTCCATGAGCACCACTGAAAGGGAGAGCAGGATTCCATTTGGACAGATCCAAAGAAGCAGATGGATGTGGCATCTCATKGAGTGGACAAAGGATGGCAGGAGAGGGGCAAACTCTGTTGCCAGGTCAATGGATGGAACAGAGAGAAGGTTTGGGAGTCCTCTGGGTGAGGAGAGGCCTTGGGTTAAAGAGAAACGCACAAAGGAGGGCCAGGGTTTGGTGAAATAAAAAATAGGTCAGCTGGTCAGAGGCTCAGGTTTTTGCTTCCAAAACTCAAGGAGGTTCYCACCCAGCTCCAGCTAAATCACCAACCCAAATCCTCATCCCCTTTCTGCCCTCAAAGCATCAGATACATAGATTGAAATTAAAAAACAGCCAGGCAGGAACCGGGGCTTTCACTCTCTGCCACCACTCACTTTTTTCCTTGCTTTGGATTACGTGCCCTAAATTCCCATCAAATCCACATGAAAGCGCRTTCCCGCATCCTGCATTTCTGCACATCACCTGTCGCACCAAGTTCACAATAAATGTGAGCACAAGCCCAGGACCTGTTCCAGTGATTCACTGGCTGAGGGCAGGGTGAGAAATCCCTGGAGACAGACACCAAAGGGATTTTTCCTTGGATGAGCTCAGACGCCCTGCGCAGGCAGGACTGGAGCTGCCCTCTGCCAGTGCCACYGTCCCACCTGGTACCTGTGGGATGGCAAACTGGGCTCCTGGGGCAGCTCTCTGGGGGTTGAAATGAGCAGAGGCCACCAGAGACRTCTTCTGATGCAAAGGCACAGAATCATGGGATCACGGGATGGCTGGGGTTGGAACCACCACGACCTGCACCATCCCGGGTGGATGAACAGGACTCTGAAGTTGGTCATTCTGTCCCCACCCCATTGTTCCTGCCCACCCAGGCTGTCACTGGCACCTGCCCTGGGCAGCTGGACAAAATTTTTTTGTGTTTCTTCTGCCCCTTTGCAGAAACTCTCAATGACCCGTTGTCATGATGGGTCTTACAGCTGGGTCTGTCTCGAATCTGGGAAATTTATTATCTCCAAAATTTCTGGAAATTTRTCATCTCTTCTGTGTGGATCTTTGTTTTAAAGTTTGCAATGTTAGTATTTTTTCTCTTTCCCTTTCTGGGTTTTCTGYAATGGAGTTTTTCCTTTCATTTTGTTGGAGATAACCCGAAAACGTTCTGTTGGATGATCTGAATTTCTTCATTCCTGAGAACTGTGTCCCATCACACCCAGCCAGCAGAGCTGCTCTCACTCCATGGCCATTATTCTTCCACTGCCAGCTCTGTCCACAACCTCTCCTCTTGCTTCCAGGCAAGAATTCTGATTTTAATTTCCTATTTCTGGTGGGTCAGCTGGGAGATCAATGACACGGTACCATGGRCCCCCAAACTGCCATTCTGGAAAAGAAAAATGGTTTTGTTGCTTCAGAGAGGTGGGAGGGTCAGGGACCAACAGTGTCAGTGGGGATCAGGACTCAGCAGGAAGCCCCAAATCACCATTCTGGGAAAGAAAAATGGTTTTGTGCGTTCAGAGAGGTGGGAGGGACAGGGGCCAGCACTCAGCACTTTGCCATCACAATACACAAATATATTTGCACACTTGAGCCAGCCAAAGAAATTTCTGGGCTTTGTGAGCTCCTCAGGAACTTTCCAGGCCTGTGAAGTGCTCCAGGGAACTGTCAGAAGAACAGGAAATGGCTCAAGGATGGGACAGCAAGGACAGCCCTCCCTGGCTGTGCTGACTCTGCCCTTCCCTGGCACAACATCACCTCTGTCCTGCTCTCCTCAGCTCCATCACTGCTCATGCAGCTCTGTCCACACTGAAATYCTTCCCCGTTCAGGAAAAACAGTCAACCATTGACCAAAAGACCCCTAAATAATGGATAAAATAAAGGATGGCTGGGGTATTATTCAAACACGAGCTTTTCTTTTCCAGCTTCCTCTGCTGGCTCCGTGTGTGGCCATAATTCACAGATTTGGGCAGGTGCCACTTTGCTTTTGACTCGTGAGCCCGACACTGTCCCGGGCGGCCCCGTGTGTGATCTTGAAAGGAAAGGGAACAATGAACCATCCACAGATCACACGGAGTTACTGAGGGCAGCCAGGACCTCGGGAGAATGGGAAAAACTCCAGGTGGATCTGCCAAAGGCAGGTGAAGGAGGAGGTTGGGGTGGGATGAAATGGAAGGTGGAAAACCACTGGGTTAGGAGGGATAAACTGAGCGGTTTTTTTGGCTGGGCAAGGAAAAGCCTCAAGGAATCTCCACTGAGAGCTTGGGGTATCAGGATAGAACGAGTGAAGGTGATGCTGGGCTGTGAAAAGGSTGAGACAGGAAAGTGACATTGAAAATATGCAAATATTTCATCAGCCAGTGCCTCTCTCACTGGCAGTGTGCTGGGCAGTTGTCACCTCACTCAAGGGACACAAATGGAGTCATTTCGGAGACAAGCAAYGGAGATGAGTGACCTGAAGGAATTTCTGTGAGAGGAAACAGTGGAAAGCCCCTTCCCCAGCTCTCTGCTTTGTGCCACAGCCTCCATTTATCTTCTCCCTTTGCCTCCGAGTCATTTTGTTCTCCTCCTGCTCTCCATTATTTTGATTAAGCACTTTTGGGGGCTCTGATGGATGAAAGACTCCATGTGAAGTGCACTGGACCAGCGTTGCCCCTCCAGTTCCTGCTTTGCCTTAATTGTGCTCTTAGCCCTTTGTTTGGGCATCCACTTATTTCGTTTGTCAGGATGTTGGAAAGTGGCCTTTTCTTTGAAATTTTTTTTTCCAGCTAATTTTAGTTTGTTTTATTGCATGCACACTGTCCAAGGAGGTGATTAATAATCCTGCAGTGCCTGCTGAAAAGCTTAGGCTGATTTTTTTTTTTTTATTTTGACAAAATAATGAGCCTTGGAGTTTATGGAGCCTTGCAGTTTATGAAGCCTTTCCCAGAAGCAGTAGCTTTCTTCAGAAGTTTGATTTTCTTTTTTTAATTAAAAAACAAACTGCCTGAAAATGGCAAGTTTTCTGTTGATGTGGAAGTATTGTTATTTTGATAACTGAAAGAAACTTTATTTTTTTTCATGTCGCTCATGGCTTCTGTGTAGGATTCCACGGAAGGGTTTCTGCATCCCATAAATCCCAGATCATCAGTGAGGGTTTAACCCCAGCTGTTTGCAGCTGCCTCAGCCGGGGCAGCTCTGCAGCATCTGCTGCATCCCCTGGCCTGAGAAGGGATCCCACATCTCCAGGTGCTGGAGATCCTCTTCCATCATCTCCCCGGGGGCTCCTTCCCTCCAGGGTGGTTTCCAAGTGGCTCTAACGAGGATTTTTAGAGCACTCCAGCACTGCTTGACTGCTCCTTGAGACGTGTTTTTTAAAGGATAGGAAGAACTTCAAGGATTAATTATGTTTGGAGCCCAAGGAGATAAAACTCATCCAGTCCTGAGTGGCCACAGGAGCTGCTGCTGTAGCCCCTGTACCAAATCCTGGGGCTCTGTGGCTGCGGGGTCCCTCTGCAGATGTCCCAGGGCAAGTGCCCCCGTGCAGGGCTGGGGACAGGAGATGGGGCAGCTCAGAGCTCTGCCCGGCTGGAGCAGCAGCCCCCAGCCAGGTGTGACAGTGCCATGAGCCTCAGGGGGGGCAGGACAGTGAGAGGTGACCAAGATGGGCTTTGAGGTGGGACCCAGGCACGTTAWATACCAGAGCTTCTGTGTGAGCTGGGCTTGTCCACTCCCAGCACAGCAGGGACAGCAGAACACAGGGTCAGAGTCACGGAGTCACAGAACATCCTGAGCTGGAAGGGACCCACAGGGATCATGGATTCCAGCCCCTGGCCCTGCCCAGACACCCCAAATCCCACCCTGGGCATCCCTGGCAGCGCTGCCCAAACGCTCCTGGAGCTCTGGCAGCCTCGGGGCCGTGCCCATTCCCTGGGGAGCCTGGGCAGTGCCCAGCACCCTCTGGGGGAAGAACCTTTCCCTCATCTCCAGCCTGAGCCTGCCCTGGCTGCTCTGTGCCCACTCTGCACCTCCCTGGGCTCTCTGCCCTTTTGGGGAAGTGCATCCGTGGATGAGGACGGGGCTGAATCCCAGCAAGGTCAGATGTGAAGGATGCAAAACACCAGAGGTTCACAGCCCTGTGAAACCAAGTTTGACAAGAAAAGCTGAATTAAAACCTGCATTCCCCCTGTGCTGGGGAGGCCCCACCTCGAGGGCCGTGTCCAGCTCTGGGCTCCTCATGACAAGGAAGACATGGAGGGGCTGGAGCGAGTCCAGGGAAGGGAACAGAGCTGGGAAGGGGCTGGAGCCCCAGGAACGGCTGAGGGAGCTGGGAAAGGGGMTCAGCCTGGAGAAAAGGAGGCTCAGGGGGGACCTTGTGGCTCTGCACAACTCCCTGACAGGAGGGGGCAGCCAGGGGGGGTCGGGCTCTGCTCCCAGGGAACAGGGACAGGAGGAGAGGGAACGGCCTCAGGCTGGGCCAGGGGAGGSTCAGGTTGGACATCAGCAGGAATTTCCTCATGGAAAGGGTGGTCAGGCCTTGGCAGGGGCTGCCCAGGGAGTCCCCATCCCTGGAGGTGCCCAAGGAAGGACTCAGGACATGGCGCTCAGGGCTCTGGGCTGGGGATTGGGCACAGGCTGGACTCGATGGTGTCGGAGATCTTCCCCAGCCTAAATGACTTTGCGATTTTATCTTKTCTCCTACATCGCCATGCATATTCCCGTTTTTTTTTCCTTTGGTTGTTTGTGTATTTAGCTGTAGGGTAACACTGTTCTGTGGTGAATAACATACAATAGTGAGAGAAAACCCAGCAGTTCCAGCTTGGTTTGTAAACTTTCTACCCCAAAGGGTTCTCCTTGTGCTCCTGATGAATTCATTTTTCCYTGTCTTTTTATCACTGAGTGACCCTCATGGAGGTTCAGCAGTGGCAACAACACTCTTGATATGTCCATGAATTGATAGCTTTTTCCACTAAATCTCAGAGGTTTTGAGAAGAGGTTGCAACATTTGGGATCGAACTCCAAAACTGGAGTTCCTTGTGGTGCTACTGCCCTGGTGAGAAACAAAGGAGAGTGGAGAACACACTGGGCAGAGCAGGGACTGTGTTTCTGTGTCACTTTATCCCAAGATCGGGTCATTCCCTGTCCAAGTCCCGGYTTGCCTTTCCATGCAAATGCAGGGGATGGTGATAGGAGAAGATCGGTTCCATCAGAAATGCTGACCTAGTGTCTGTCACACTGAAAATGGGGACAAAGTTCCATTTCTATTGCCTCTAAGGGCAGCTTTGATCTTCGGGGATGTTCACRGCCAGAGGCCTTGAGCTGACCTCTCCTGGGCCTGGTTTCAGTGCTGCTCTTCCTCTGCTCCYGGCTGTTCCTGGGGAAGAGTCACAGATCCCCCTTGGACGTTGACCGAGACCTTTTTGCTGCCCATGGGGTTTGTTGCAGCTGGGTTTTGCCTCAGGGAATGCAGAATTGGTTCCCTGTACTCAGCCTGCCCTGGGGTTTGTTTCCTGCCCACCTGCCTCAGCTCTGGGCTTTTCATGACACAAGGCCTGGAGTGGATGGAGTGGGGACATCTGCACACAACTCTGGTGGGCAAGGGGAAAACCATCCAGGAAAAATCCCTGAAAAATGTAGAGGTCCTTCTGAAGGTATCCGAGCCACAAACCCTGCCTGGGTCCTGCTGTTCTCCCTCATCCTGTGACAAGAACATCCTGGATCCATGKAACTGAGAGCAGCCAACACCTTCAAAGGAAGGCCCAAGAACTGCTCCGAAGAGGACGCTCTGCTCCCTTTGTCCCTATATCCACATGAACAGTGGAAATATCTGGAGCTGGCAGCAGGTTTTGGCCTTGGGTGAGCTGGCAGCAGAACTTCCCTCAGCACCAGCTCCCACCCCAAGAGGAGGAATCTGCAGGCAAGACAAGAATAATTTCCCAGCACTGTTTGTCCTCTGGCAGCAGCTCTGTGACCCTGGGCCCTGGRGTTTGTTTCCTGCCCACCTTCACCAGCTCTGGCCTCTTCACAACCAAGGGCCTGGAGCGGATGGGGTGGGGACATCTGCCCACAACTCTGCTGGGCAAGGGGAAAACCACCCAGGAGTAATCCCTGAAACATGTGGAGGTGGCATCAGATCCACAAACCCTRCCTGGGTCCTGCTGTTCTCCCTCATCCTGTGACGAGAACATCCTGGCTCCATGGAACTGAGAGCAGCCAATACCCTCAAAGAGAAGCCCAAGAACTGCTCCAAAGAGGACGCTCTGCTCCCTTGGTCCCTGTATCCACATGAGCAGTGGAAATATCTGAACCTGGCTGCAGATTGTGTGAGCTGGCAGCAGAACTTCCCTCAGCACCAGCTCCCACCCCAACAGGAGGAATCTGAGTCAAGACAAGAATAATTTCCCTCTGGCAGCAGCTCTGTGACCCTGGGCCCACAGGCTCTGCCCTAGCCTGGCTCGGAGGTGACGCCGGCGTGTCCCCTCAGATGAAGGGAGGCTGCGATGTCACCCATCACAAATGTCCCAGCCCGGGGGTTGCCTGCCTTGCAAAGTGTCTTTCTGCTGGCTCCATCAAACCTGGAATGTGCCAAATCCACGCCTGGCCCAGCACATTGAGCAGCTCCAGGACAATCCAAAGGGGTGTCAGGTCCCAGGTGTCCCCCACCGCTGTGTTTGGATGCATTGTCTCAGAACAGGGAATGCTAATCCAGACTTCAGCACTTCACCTAGACTTGCCTTTAATACCAGACATGCTTAAGGGTGAGAACAAGTTTATTCTGGCAAAACAAGAGGTTAAATTCCTCATTACGATAGTTCGAGAGAAGATTACAAAAGAGAAAATAAAACACGGTTCGTGATCACCCTCAAGAGCAGGATTCCTCCTCACCCCGCTATCTCTCACCTGAGATCTCTGGGGTGTGTTTGCAGCTCTTGGCACGAAGGGAGGAGCTGCACATGGCAGAGTGGCTTTTGGACAGGGATGGGGAGAGATGTGGCTTCAGATAGGGCTGRCAGCAACAGCCACAGGAGCTGCGTGAAAGAAGAGGGGGTTTGTGTGCCAGGCCGGCTCGTTAATGGGAATTCCAGCAGCAGCACTGCAGAGGCAGGAGGAGGGGGAAGGTGGGAAACATGGAATCCGTGTTTGTGCAGAGGTGCTGGGAGAAAGGAGCAGAAACAAGAGGGGCTTGAACCCTCGGCCAACACGGTGACCCCAACGACACTGAGGGCCCACAAGCGGCCTCAGCTCAAATCTGGGGACAGCTTGGGGCGCCGTAATTTAAGACAGGTCTAAACAGTGTAGGAGGTTGTGGGAGCACGAGGTGACACAGGTACATCCTGCAGGTGTCACAGGTGAATTTATGAGCTCCCCTGGCATTCAGAGTGTGTAAAGAATGGATACGGCAGTTCCTTGGCCAATCCAACAGCTTCCAGCGGTGCTCTGTGTGTTCCTGCTGTGTCAAGAAGGACAAACCCACTTCCCTGGGTTGAGTTGTGTAGAAACAGAGGACAAAAAGATGCCCCCCAGAAGCTCTGGAGTGGCTTTGTGGCTTGGCCATGTTCTTGTGCGAGTGCCCCATGCTGCCATGCTCTGTACACAGCAGTTCCCATGGGCACAGCTGGCAAACCCCAGCCTAAGCCTGTAGGAAATCAACGTCCTGTGACCAAACTCAGGGCTCTTCCAGTGCTGGAGTGACTCCTGTGTAGATGTGTGGGTTCAGGAGCAAAAGCTGCCCAGAGTAACTAAGGAGACTGACTGTCTCAGCTCTCAGGGACTTGTTTTAAGTTGTCACTGATGCCTTGGGTTTTAACTTTTATATTTTTCAAATCCTGCACTGCCCAGTGTGTAAGCCTGTTAATTTCTGCTCTCTCGTGCCAGGCAGACACAACAAAGCCTCTCCGRGCCTGCTCTCCAAGGACACCCAGACCCTCCTAGGCCCAAAAAGTACAAACCAAAAGCCTCTAAAGGGGGGCAAGCTGAGGGGAATTACATCATTAACTGAAGCTTTAATTGGAGAATTAACCCTGCTATGCAAATGAACCAAACCTATAACAGTGTGAAGAACTCGTGAGCTGCCGTCCATCTCGGGGTCCATCTCGGCAGTGGCCTCTGGCTCCCCAGGGGGGCCTTTGAAGGCCTTTCCAATAAATACCGACCTTTATTCCCTTACTCCTGTCCAGTCTCTGTTTCTAGGAGGCCTCTCAAGGCATCAGTTCTTTGGCACCCCAGATGGGACAACGAGGCTTCCGAAAATCCTCTGGGACTCGGGAAGATCCAGCTCAGCTCCCCCTGCCTCTGCCAGCACCCAGGGGGGGCAGTTGCTACAGTCCAGGAGGCAGAGGAGCCCCACGAGCCCAGAAAAGGGACTTTGGAAAGTCTTCTGGAAAGACTCCCAGAGAGGCTGCTCAGGTCCTGGAGGGTTTAGCACTGTGTGCTCAGCTCACCCCGCTGCCATCCATCACCAGACTCTGCAAATGAGGCCAAAATTCCCTTTCCAAGCCAAAGGGAAGGCAGCAGATGCAGGCACAGCCATGGTGCAGTGGCAGAGTGTTGGGGTGCACTATGTGCTGGAAGAGAGACAGGCCCTGAGGGCCGCAGAGAGAGCCTCTTTCTTGGACCCAGAGGTGACCCTGGGAGTGCATCCAGGTCACCGGGGATGGGCTGAGAGAGGATTGTGGGTTTCTGGACAGTGCTGGGCCTATGAGATGTGATAATTGTAGTTTGTGACCTTATAGGGTATTGTTTACCTGTTACCATCATAGGCAATGTCTGTGCACTRCCCCAGGTGATTGGGGGACACTGAGGTGAACATCTTTCCTGTTTATATGATGKGATATCYTGTTGGGTGCTGGTATTTAGGGAATATTTTCCTGCGCAATAAACGCTTTGCATTTCTCCATCTTGTGTGTGGAGTCGTGCCCTTGCATGAATACTGCAGCAGAGGAGTTGCCATCCCCTCTGCCCTGTGCAGCGTCAGTGCAGGTCTCCCACGGGAATGGCCAGACCTGGGCTGGGGGCTGGAACACAACCAAAGCACTGCCACTTGCCTCCACTTCATTTTCCCCAGAGCGGGGAACAGGCCACTGAAACTGTTTGTATTTTTAAATATGAGATGGATGGTATCAAGCTGAGCTGTTTGTGCGATAATTCTTGTAATCTCTGTATGAAATGCCCTGGCTGAGTCACCTGTCAGGACCTTGCAGGTGCAGTCTCTGTCATTCTGCACCACCAGCTCCCACCACCAGGTACTGACCTGTCCAGCAGAACAGATCCATTCCCCGTGTGCTGCACCCTGAAATCCCCGCCGGCAGCGACAGAGCTGCAGCCCAGGCTTTTCCAGCTGCTCCCAGTGGTGTTTGTTGTGGAGGACACGCACCTGGGGCTCTCCCTCCATGGGAGATTTCATAGTCTTGCTGTTTGTTCCTCTCCTTTGAAGCAGAGCCTGGAGGTTCTGCCTCAGTCCTGGAGCTGTGTGTGGTGTCTGCGCTCTCCTGCTCCACCAGTGCAGGACTGGACCTCCGAACCTCTCTCCACTTTGCCTTTTATTCTCAGCTGAAGAGAGAGGCTGTTTTTCTTCCCCAAATGCCAACCTCTGTATTCAGCACCACGGATGTGCCTCAGCCCAGCCCTCACCCCCAGGCTCACATTTAAAGGTCACCTGGTCACGTCTTTGTGGCAGAGCTTTGCAGGCATCTGGACGTGGCCAAAGCAGACACAGGTCCTGCTGCCCACTGATGGAATTCCTGGTTGGATACACCCACCACGGCTGTGTGTCTGTGCTGATCAGTGTCCAGCTCACCCCAGCAGGGTCTGGGGCGCTGGGCTGAGCTGCCTGCTCAGACAGACACTGATTTCTCATGATTGTCCTTCTGAAGTCTCGGTCCCGGCTGTGGGCAGCCCGGGAAGGCACTTGCAGGAGGAGCTGCTCTGCAGAGCTGCAAGTGTCTGCCTAATCCTGCAAATAAAGCCAAGCTTTTCTTCAAAAGGACCCTGAGAAGGCCCTGCTTTGTCCATGCTTCACCTGCCTCCAGTCATCTTCTTTTATATATTCTTTTTCTGCGAGGCTGTGAGGCTGTGAGGCTTAACTAATGTGGGTTCTACTGAAATTGTTACAGGGATCCCACGGAAAGAGTAGGAAAAGGTTTCTGTGTTGAAATATTCTTCTTCCATGTCTTTCCAGAACGCCAGTAAGAACGATTTCTGGCCTCTTCCTGAATGTGTCTGGAAACCCTCCACAATTACAGAGTGTTTGGCATGGGTGTTTTACAGAAGGCTCTTTAATCCTCACCTTGCCCCTGTGGCACAGGAGATGTGGGCATGGGCTGAAATCCCACAGCAGGCACTGACCTGACCCCCCTGAACCCCACTTTTGGGTGGAAATGGGCTCTCTCTCAGCCATCAGCTCAGGCCTGGGGGCACAACCAGCCTTATCCCGGTTCCAGCTCATCCCTGCTCTGGGAGGCATAAAGCAGCATCTCCAGGGCAGGATGCTCCATTGCATTTCCAGTCTGGGAGCAGGAGGGGCCTCTGAGGAGGCAGGAGGCTCCTAAATAAAGGAATCTGCTTTTTTTTTGACCCTAAGTTCTTGCAGACCCACCTCAGTCACAGAATCATCAAGGCTGGGAGACACCTTCAAATCCTCAAGTCCGACCATCAAACCAGCACCACYAAATCCCACCTAAACCGTGTCCCCAGGTGCCACATCCAGACACATCTGGAACACTTCCAGAGATGGTGACTCCACCACCACCTCCCTGGGCAACTTATTCCAATGCCTGARCACTTTTACAGAGTTGGGGTTTTTTAATACCTAATCTGAGCCTCCCCTGGTGCAACTTAAGGCTGTTTCCTTTTGGGATGCGGCAGAAGAGATCGACCCCACCTCAGCACAAGCTCTTGTCAGGGAGTTGTGACAGAATTGGGGACCTCCTGAGCCCCCTCTCACTGCAGCTGTTCCAGCCCAGCTCCTGCACAAACTTCCCTTCCCCTGGGACAGYGGGGGAAGGCGGCAGGGCTGGACTGGCCAGCTGGACTGGTCAGCTGTGCTGCCTGTCCTGGACACCCCGCTGGACACAGGTGTCCTCCTCTCCTCCCTACGTGACATTCCACGTCCCCTTCTCCACCAGATCCTGTGTGTACACACCACATCCTCAGAAATGCCGGGAGCTCCAGCTATTTCCCTGGCTGGCAGCGAGCACAAAGGATTGTTCCTTATATCTGCTGGCTACTGGAAAACAGGAAATGTTCTTTCCTCAGCGCTGCTTTCCAGCCGTGCCGGGCTGCGCCTGTTCTCCTGTTCCCCGGCAGGATTTTGGTCACGGCTCTGCCTCATTTGCATGGGGGAGACAGGCAGCACATCCCGGGGGAACAGCTGGAAACAGAAGGAGCAGCGTGGAGATGGCTGGGGTGGGTTTATCTCAGCGGCTGCAAACAGCACARATCAGTGCCCGCAAATCACAAGCTCTGAGTTGGGTGGTATTTTTTAAAGTGCCTCAATTTGGGGCTTTAACAGCAGTGAAAAGGCAGAAAAAAATCCTCTTTGTTGTCTCTTAACTTTCTCCTGCTGGTGGCTTTTGCTCTCCACCTTTGGACACGTCTGCACGCATGGATTGGTGTTTTCCCTTTGATCCCGCGTGTGTGTCTGCCTTGTAATGCAGAAGATTTGGAAAGAACCCTTGCAGGGATGGTGCTGGCTTGGAAGCCAGACAGGGAGGCATTTCATCAACAGGCAATAGCTCTTCTGGAAGCAGCAGGAGAGGAATCAATGCAGAAAGCTCCTTGTTTTCTTAATCTCACTCCTGTTCTACCTTTCCYGGGAGATTTATGAGCCTCCCAATGTTGGACAAACACCAACAGTAGTTGCACATTTTTAGCCTCTGAATGCTTTGCTTTGCCTGGCTCCGCGTGGAAAGACAAGTCCAGGCAAGGTGGTCCTGCAGAAAATGGTTTATTGGGACAGAGCCCTGGCCTGCAGCCACGGCCCCTTGGGCAGCGATCTTATCAGACCTCCTGAACAGAGCAGGGTTGGGCCTGTTTGTTCCTTCAGTGGAAGACCTCCGAGGAGAACCTGGGTGTTGCAAGACCCTGCTATCAATTGTTCCCTGGGCGATGCTTTTCCCTGGAGAGGAACGAGCAGGGAGTGCAGGTCGGTGCTGTGGGATGGCCCCACTTCAGGGGGGTGCAGCACTGGGGATGGAAAGCAGAGGGAACAAACAAACTCAGCTCTGTGCTCTCAGTGAATTCAGAGCCAGGCAGGAACTGGCTCTTGACTTCCAAGGGGATCTGGGGAGCTGAATACTGCGGGATCCTTTGGGAATCCCAATCCCAATCCCTGTCTTTGAAGCACACAGCTGATTTGGCAGAGATATCAGCGAGGTATCAGCTTGTTTCTTATTTTAGCCAGCTTTGATTTGTGGGCTGAACTTTACCTCCACTTAGAGCCCCCTGGAAGTTCTCTCCTTCCATTTTCTGTGGAATTCTGGCTCTCCTGGCAGGCTCTGGGATTTCAGGTAACCCTCTGCTGAAAACAACCCTGTCCAGAAGGAGGACACTTCTGGCCTGGACATGGCTGTCCCTTTGGACTCRATGACGGTGCCTCCTCACAGAGTTCTGGGGACCTTTGGGACACCTTGGGGACATCTGCACAGGGTGACAGACATGATGGGTGTGCAGGAGATCCGTTCTGTTCCCACCTGGCAGCTGGTGGGGGTGTGGCTGCCCCTTCCCTCTGGAGTGGGGCTGCATCCTGCACTGACCTGCCCTCATCCATGGGTTTTTGGGCCAGGGTGGGCTAACACGTGCTCAGGGTGAGATTCAGCTCTCAGYCAAGGCAGGTAGAAGCGGGTGCGCACCCCTGAGGTGCTGCAGCTCAGCAGGGTCTGATTCCAGGTGACGGGGGGCGAGTCAGGCCCTGAGCCCACCCTGAGCCCCCCTGGACCAGCTGGGTCACTCCTCAGGCCCCACTGACCAAGGGCTCAACCCATTCACCTCCACATAAACACCAGGGGACATTTCGAGTCACCTCTTTATCCCATCCAGCCTCCAGCTCTCACCGTAGCAAATCAGTTATTCCAGGYTTCCATGACACGTTATTCCTTGTGGATATTTGGGATGCCTCAAGGCGTCTCAGGCTACAGCTGATGTCTCTCTAGAGGCCAGCACGGCCCACCCSACAGGCCCATCGCCCTTAGCGGAAGCTCAGAGCTGCAGAGCACAGGGATGCACTGGATTTCAGGTGTCTCAAGTGCAGAGTGCCTCCCACCCCTTTCCGGCCTCTGGAATAGTGCAGAACTTTTTCTGCATTAGATTTTGTAAATTCTGAAGAAAGACCTTGCATGATTTTGGTGTTATTCTTCTGTTACTACTAAATCTGTTGTCATTAATGCTTCTGTACAGACCATGCCTCGGATGGAGCAGAGACAAACAAACCAGGAGGAAATGCAGCTTTTTGGAATGATTTTTAATGCAAACGACCCTGCGAGACAGAGATGCTGTCACTGCTTTTTCTTCCACCTTTGTTCCTACTTTGAATGCACAGATTTTGGGGTTTAAGGGCTTTTCTTGCCTTGCACAAACCCCGATTTCAGTTGCTTGGCATGGCCTTGGTTGTGGAGTTGCACAGCTCCCAAATTCTGATTTCAGTGGGGTGTTTTCCAGCCTACTACAAAAAAACCCCTCCTAAATAGTTGGGTCTTTCTACCCCTTCCCTTAGGAGACTGCTGCACATTCCCTTTGCTCCCATTTGGTGCCTAATTCTGGCTGATTACCCCTGATGATGCTGGTGGTTAATTACCAGTACCAGAACTTGCTTTCCAGCATCAGAACACCTTTCATACCTGGGGTTTTTTGTGTAATAAAAACCTTTATCGGGCTAAGAAATGATGTTGCCACTGAAGGATGACCAGGCCCAGGGTGGGGTTGTTGGGGTGTCTGTGCAGGGCCAGGAGTGGGACTGGATGATCCTTGAGGGTCCCTTCCCCACTCTGTGGTTCCCTGACTGTACCCAGGGATATTTTTCAGCTCTTGTCTGTCTAATTTTCTGCTCCTTTTCGAGTTTTATCTTTGCATAAAGACAACCAGACAAATAATGTCCTGACCCCTGCATTTGCCAGCAGCTTCCACAAATGCTTAAAGCTGCTCTGTGTACGGCCAATTATCGTRGGTGACTCTCTCTCCTTCTCCTTGGCTCGGTCCCCACGAGAGGAGGGGTTGATAAGGCCACTGATTTAACTTGGTCTTTGACTGACAACAGCAGAGTCATCTCCTGGCCCAACAGGGTGTAAATATGAAAATAGATGAGTTAATTTTCCACGAAATCTGAGCTATGATCGCTCCTGCTCAAGCCTCRTCCATCAGGCCTCCTGCTCAGAGTCATTGAGGAAATGTTCAGCCTCAAAGACAGGTAAGAAAAATCCTCTGCGGGTTCAGGAGGAGAGAGAGCAGGAGGCTCGGGGCTGAGGCAGAATTCTTTATGTCTTTATATCAAGACAGATATGAGCATCCTCTGCGTTGTCCTTAAAATAACCCTTTATCGTGGCCGTGTGGCTGGAATAATCACCGTGAAAAATGGGGCCACCCTGGGCAGAAATGTGYGCTGCATCCTGAGACGGAGCAGGGGAATTCATGTGCTTCGCTGCAAGGTCACGGGGGAGCTCAGGACGTTCTCCTGAGAAAGCAGAAAGCCTCGGGCACGGCCATGGGAGGGTTTTCAGCCAAGCCTCAGCAGAGCCTGGCTGGGTGGCTGGGGTGGGCACTGCCCTTTCTTACAAACTCCT
This sequence comes from Parotia lawesii, assembly GCA_003713295.1. Classification (NCBI taxonomy): domain Eukaryota; kingdom Metazoa; phylum Chordata; class Aves; order Passeriformes; family Paradisaeidae; genus Parotia; species Parotia lawesii. The sequence continues at coordinate 198,945 of RAHM01000253.1, forward strand.
CAGCCCTTTCCTGCTCCGAAGCGTCCTGGCTTGGTGTGGGCGCTGTACGAATMCCAAACCCTGAGTCCTGAGCCCCTGATCTTCTGTCTGTAAATGCTTGGCAAGTTCTGCTCACCAAAGTCATCACTGGAGGCCTCCCCTGCCTCTCATCACCATCGTCTCTGTGGTCCCCTTCTTGCAGGCCTCATCCTTTGCAACCTCTCCAACCTTGCTCCAATATTCCATGAAAAATTAGATGTGGGAATTCCTGAGCCTCATCCCTGATAAGAAACTTTCTTTTTCTATTAACAGCACTGTGCGGACCCTGCACCACCTCCCTCTGCCTCCCTGCCGAAACAATCCATGGCTTTATCCCCAAATGGGGCATCCCTGGACATTTCTGATCCGCCTTTTCCTGACACCGTGTCCCTCTGAGCAGGGTGGGAGTTCAGCTGGAGAGAGGGAGAGACCCTCAGGAAAAGGTGTGGTAGGGGAGGGTTGAGCCTGATCCTGACTGTGGTGTCCCCAGCAGGTCCTTCCCAAGCTTCTGACAGCTCCAGGCACCAGGAGATGCCTGTGCTGGTGTCCCTGGGCTCAGGGGTGCAGGGAAAGGGGCCCCCTGTGCCTGGAGCAGCTCTGCAGGGGTTGGGTGTGGTGTCCCACTGCCCCTGAGCACGCAGGGTGGACATCCAGACCTCCTTGTCCTGGGTTCTCCTTGCTGCCACTCCCTTCCACCTGGAGCAGGCAGGGAACAACACCGGCATCTCTCCCGAAGGTCAGGGAAGTTTAGGAGCTTTACCACAACCGGGGCATGGAGCAGGGAGCTCAGAACCAGGGATGCCCTGGAACCTTATCCCTTTTATTTCCTTCCTTGAGGAAACACATAAAAAGCAAAAATGCCGCCAGGCTTCAGATAATTTCCCTTTTTTTGGGGGGGGCTTTTCCTCTCCCAAGGCTTTGAACGAGTTATCCAGGAGAGAAAAGAGGGAAAAGAGGGGCTGGTTAGCGGAGGTGGGGAAGCAGTGACAAAGCTGAAGGGATGGGTGCAGAAAGCAAACAAAACATCGGGGAATTGCAGCTTCCCGAGATCAAAAACATGCTGATAGGAAATGTTGGAATGTTGGTTGGTGCTCCTAAAAAGCCGTGGATGGGAAATGAGTGAATGAGTGAGCGAAGGTTTAACTGGGCCAGTGGGGGAAGCAGGGCTGATAAGGAACTCCTCATCCAGGGGTGTTTGGGTGTTTGGATGCATCTGTTTATTCTCCTCAGATAAGATAACTCCAGGCTGCGTTCAGAGCAGATTAAAACTGTTTAATAAACAGATTTATATGCGTGAACACACTGGCACAGGAACACTCACATGGTAGCTCATGGATCAGCATCCACTCCAGTTCAGGAGGGTTTTCAATCATGATTACGGTCTCTCTCATTAGAGAGCTCTTTTATCACAGAAAGCCCAGTTTTCCCAGACAAATCGCTCTAATTAAACCTGGGAGATAAAATAGTGGGGTTTGGCCAAAGCAGCTCCCTCCACCTCTGGTTCCTTGCTCTGACAGAGTCCAGCCAGCTTGCTGAGGCTCAAGAGGAGCTGGGTGGAACCCAAATTACTCATCTTTGAGAGCTGGACAGAGCCTGCTCAGGTAGGAAATCCTGGGATGAGCGCAGAGCTGGGAGCGAGGGAGGAGGGAGCCAAAGCTGCTGTGCAGGGACAGCAAGTGGAGAGAGGAGATCCCACACCTCACCCAGGAACTCGCTGTGGTGTCCCGGGTGTGAGAATGGGGTAGAGGCTGACTGTGAAGGAACAGAAACGAGTGTTTGTGGGGTCAGGTGCCTTCAATCCATAGGGAGAAGGAGGCAGGGAGAGCAGCTCTGTGTGGGAGCTGCCCACGGTGACAGAGCCACACGGCCTGGGGACGCTCAGTCCCATCAGGAGAGGGCTCAGGCGAGGATGGGACTGGAGGATTCATCCTCAGTCTGGCCTAGAGAAGGAGGGTGTACGTTCCTAAAGTGGCAGAGGATCCTCCCAGACACGGGCAAGAGGCTRCAATGGAGAACTGAGCAAATTTATCACCTGTGGGACCCTCCCCCATGGGAAACCCCTCCTCTGTTCGTGGATGTCCAAGTGCAAAGGCCAGTGGGGTGTGCCCAGGAGCCCCCCAGTGCTTCACCACTGGTCCTGGAGCTCTGGGGCTGCAGAAGGGCCCCCAAATCTGGGATTTTTGTCCAGCTGTCTCCCACCAGGGGTGCCCTGTGCCCCACTGCACCAGCCAGGGCACACATCCCACCCCAGAGCCCTTCCCCAGCCCCTGGGCGCAGTGAGGGGCCCATCCAGGGGATGCTCCAGCACCGGATCAAGATAAAACTTTCATTGTCATGGCCTTGCTCAGAAAACCAGGAAACACATTCCCAAACTGCAGCCTGGCTTCTCTTCCACAGTTGCCCTCTTTATGGGCAGAGTTTCCATTCAGGTTCTTAAACTCACAGAATCACGGAGTGGCTTGGKTTGGGAGGGACCTCAAAGCTCATCTTGTTCCCCCCCCAGGGACACCTTCCACTATCCCAGGTGGCTCCAAGCCCTGTCCAACCTGGCCTGGTACACTTCCAGGGATAGGGCAGCCACAGCTTCCATGTGCCAGGGCCTCACCACCCCAACAGAAGATTTGCAGAGCACTTTTATGTCCCTTGGAATGGTAGGTGGGGGTGAGGCTAAAGGAGCCCAGCAGCTCAGCACAGCTGGACTCTCCCTTTCTCTCTGCGGGTCTGTCTGACCTTCTGCTTGGTCTCTGGCCCTGCAGCCTCATKCCAAGAGAGAAAGTAGAGGAAAAACTTCCAACAGCGTCTCCTGGCAGAGTCCAACAGGGCTGAGGAGCAAAGTCATTGGCTGCTGGGTGGGTGGGGGTGATGAGTTCAATATCCAAAATCTTGGGGTCTGTAGGGCTGTCGGGGATCCCAGAGGAGCCACAGAGCTCCAGCAGCAGAGACTGCACCACTCCATCAGGGACGGGATGGAGGCAGTGCCTGTCCCYGAGGCTGGGAGAGGAAAGGGACACGGGGAGAGAGGCAGGAATTCGGATCCCACCGTGCCGAAGGCCACAGTGTCTGCAGAGCCACGTTGTGCTGCCCTGCCCGTGCCTGGATTCATCCCCCAGAGGAATGTGTTGGCTGGTGCCTGTGGAGCAGAGCAACAGGGGAGATTTGCAGGTGACCTGAGCTAGGGCCTTGTGACAGCAGTCACGGACAGAGAGGTGGGCGGCTCCGAGGGATTTGCACCTGCAAGAGCAGCCAGTCACCGGCACGAGCACCCTGGACCGAGAGGAATCCGGGGAGCCCCCACCTGCAGCACTCCCTGGCTCAGAGACGCCCCAATGCTCACCTCAGCACCGCAGCTCCAGCCCAGCCCTCAGCCCTGCCCGTGCCAGTGCTGAACCAGGGGACACTCCACGTTCTGCAGGGGCAATCATTAATGTGTGCAAACCTGGGCACTTCCCCTCATTTTTCTCCAGACCCAAGACTTGTCAAGCTCTGGAATCTCTCTGGCCGCACTTCTCAGGATACACCTGGTCCTTGCTTTCCTGTGTTAAACAGCCAGGAATAAATCACTTGTGGTTTTTGAAGGGCTCTGCCTGAAATCTGGGGTGAGCTCAGAGTGGAAATCCACAGCAAAATGAAGAAGCATTTGAGGAAGAGACAAATCCGCATTAACAGAAGTCATGGGCACACGAATGTGTCATTTGTAGTTTAGGTGGAGGAGTGGGGAGCTCCTGACTGCTTTCCAAGGCTTTTGCTTGGCTGAAGTTCTGTTTGTGCACCTTCACACGCTGACTGCCTTCAGCACTCCTGGTCTGGTCTCAGCCTCTTTTCTTTCGTTTGTGCATTTCACTGACAGCTTCTCCTGGAAATATTTCCCACCTAATTTTCTCTGAAAGAAATAGAATCAGTCAGCCCAGAGCCCTTAATCTTGCAGGCCCTTCTGAGGGTTATGAGAGAGCTGCTTCTAGTAGACCTCAACCTGGCACCAGGTCATGAACTTGGGGCTCTGGAAGGCAAAGTTCGCTCTCACCCTTATGGGAAGGGAGCTGGAGGTGCAGGTCTGCGTACAGCTGGAAAGCCAGAATCCCTCTGAGTGTGGAAAAGTGGGTTGGAATGGGATATGYGTGCACCTGGAGCACCCATGGGCATCACAGGCCCTGAGGACTGCCCCGGCGCTTATGGAGGTGCCCTGCCCTCCCTGACCCCGCTGGCAGCAGCAGCCAGCGCTGTTCCCTGTGTTTGGGTGATTTTCCACATCAGTGCCCGGCAGGCCACGCTCCGCTGAGGGCATCGTGGGGCTGTTTGTGCTCTGCYCTCGCCAGGGCTGCCCTGGGGCTGGCAGAGCTGCCCTGGGCTCTGTTCGGGGTGTGCCGGGCTGGTTTTCTCTCAGTTTGCCTCCCCTGCCAAGCCAGCTCCATCTCAGGCCTTGGAGCAAAGGGAAGATGGGAGCTGTCACCTCCACGCTGTCCTTGGCAGGGAGCAAAGGCCAGCGCCACCGTCAGTGCCTGGAAGTGCAGGGAACACACGTATTTCCCTGGACATGGCATCCAGGTCCTGGCAGGGCACAGAAGAAGCGCCTTCCTGCCTCTTCCACGCTGACAGAACRTCTTGTTCCTCCTCCTCTGTTTTGCAGAACACTGAGTTGAGGATTGAGTTTTTCCCAGGGGTAGAGATGGGATGAGGATCTTTCTTCCCAGTGCCCTGGACTCTCACAGTTAATGCTCTGCAGAGCTTTCAAAGGTTTCCTTGATTTCCTGCCTGACAGACAGGGGGGAGGAACTGCCAGTGAAGGAGAAAGATGTTTTCCTCCAGCGCCCCGATCCAGCTCCATCCACACCCTCTCCTTCCAACTGTTCCCAAGAGCAGCACACAAACACCCCATTCATGGGAAAATAAGGAAAGTCAGGAAAATTGTTTTCCCGTTTCCCTCCCCCAGCAGAAGTCGGTGAAGAAACTGCTGCTGTGGCTTGGTGCCAGGAGAGGTTCGCACATTTTTTAGCGTCACTGCAGAGTGAGCTGGTCAGCAAGTGCTGAGCTCAGAGCTCTGCTGCGAGGCAGCTGGAAGGAGGCCTTCATTCCCTGGGGATTCCGCCGGCAGGCTGGAGCAGATGGAGCTCCTGGCTGCGTCCCTGCCACCTTTGGCCTCCCCAGAGCTGAGACAGGAGGAGCTCGTGGACCAATCACAGCACTCAGCCAAAGCCTGCACGCAGCCACCTCTGTCCTGCTGCGTCCGGTCTGTCCCCTCTGTGGCAGGTGCCACACTTCTTGTCCCCGTCTTGCCACCCCTCATGGTTTTCCTGATGGCAGAGGGCAGCCTGCTGTCCCCCGGGCATTTCTTCACTTAGGGTTTCACTCATGCCTGTCCTGCAAGTCCAAGGAATTTATAAGAGCTAAAACTATCGTGTGGACCAAGTGCTAGAAAGAGCTCTAAAGGGTGCTGGTCCTTCAGAGTTCCGCAAAGATGCAGATTCTGACCATTTTTCCCCAATTAGTTGCTTTCCCTGCAGTGTTTGCTGCCCTCTCTGCTAAGACTTGTTATTTTTAGGAGTTCATTGAGATTTCTCCGTGGGCCATCATCTGGGAACACGGCCAAGGGTGAACATCAGACTCCCGTTGGAGCCAAGGCTGGCTCAGCTACCCTCCCATCCCATCATCCCACCCCATCCCACCCCATCCCACCCCATCCCACCCCATCCCGTCCCATCCCATCCCATCCCATCCCACCCCATCCCATCCCATCCCATCCCATCCCATCATCCCATCATCCCATCCCATCCCATCCCATCCCATCCCATCATCCCATCATCCCATCCCATCCCATCCCATCCCACCCCATCCCACCCCATCCCATCATCCCATCCCATCCCATCCCACCCCGTCCCGTCCCGTCCCGTCCCGTCCTGTCCCGTTCCATTCCATTCCATTCCATTCCATTCCATTCCATTCCATTCCATTCCATTCCATTCCATCCCATCCCATCCCATCCCATCCCAGGGGCTGAGGGTCACAGAGGAGGGGCAGAGCCGCCCTCTCCCAGCCGGATCTTTGCTGTCCTAAAACACACCCAGGGGTTTGCAGCAGAGCCTGAACTGAGCCTTGCTAAGCCTGGTCGTGTCCCAGGCGCAGCCAGCCCTGCCCCAGCCCTGCTCCATCGGGGACGTGCGGGACCCACACATCAGCATCTTCCAGGGGGTCACAGGTGGGACAGGAAGGATGTGCAGGGACTTCCCAGTTTTGCAGGCTTGGGTGGAATCTGCTTCTTCCAGCTCACGAATTCAGCTCTGAATCCCGCCTGGGGGCAGACACTGCAGATTACCGGGATCAGGGCTTTGGGAAGCAGTGGTGCAATGCACCCAGCTGCCCCAGGCCTGGCCAGCTGCCCCAGACACTGTGGCAGGAGCGCGTCCATCCCTGCCCAGTGACACAAGCCCTGTGCTCATGCCTTGTCCACATGACCCAGGAGCAGCATTCCCTGTGCCAGACTCTCAACCCTTTGGAAAAAAGCAAACCCAAACAATGGCCCTGTGTTTTCTTTGGAGTTCGCAGCCCCAGCACAGTCAGCAGCACGGCCATGGCTGGCAGCACGCGCTCACCCTCCTGTCCCTCCCCGGCCCCAGCCTGAGTCATGGCTGCGGCCACAGACAGTGACACAAGGCCATTGTCATCCCAGGAATGCAGCGCTTTCCTGCTCTGCACAAATATTTGGTACAGCACATTTTCCATGCTGGGCCCGGATTCCTGCTGGAAGTGCCCCCAGGAGCGCTGCTGACTAACGCTGCCATCCCTCCCCGCGTTCCCCAGGGTCCCAGGCCTGTTTCTCCTCTGCGCAAAGGGCACGGAGTCAAGGCAAAGGGCACGGAGTCAAGGCCGGGGAAGTGCATTTCCTCCGAGCGGCACATACACTGGAGTGCGAGGAAATCGTGGATTTAACCCCTCCAGGTACGATTCCCTGGGGTCACGTCACTGGAGCCAGCTCATGGTTCAGGGCTGGCCTGGAGGAGCAGGTTTGGACATGGAGGAGCTCACAAGGTTGATGGTTTTTCCCCCTGCCCCAGAGATGAACATGGGGTCACTGGTCCTCTGGAGATGCCTCTCTTGGCGTTGCCTGCCAAGGGAATGAGACAGGAGCTCAGACAGGAGCTGTGGAGCTCAGACAGGAGCTGTGCTGCGAACACCGAGCCCTGCAAAGGCCTCCTTTAATCCTGTCCTGGGGACACCCTCAGGGCACGGCAGCTCCCTGCCTCTGCTGACCTGTCTGCTCGAGGTGAAACCCCAGTTACTGCCCTCACTGAAGCCCTTCTGCCTCCTCACACTGCACAGCAGAGAGCCGAGGACAGGACTTGTGTTTTCTACCTCCACAGGTTGTTAGCAGGGTGATTTAAAATCAAATTTCTGGGAATATATAGGATAAATACATTTAAAAGCAAATCTCAGGATGTGGCAAAGACCCTGTTCCCCCAAATATCTTCATTTTATGGAGCTGAAGGACATATGGTGAGGCCGCAATGAGGGATTTCAGTGTGGTGAGCTCCTCAGTGAACACCAAGGGCTGCTGTGATGCTGGTGAGGGTGTCACACATTCCATAGGGGACAGGAATGTCTTCATTGTGACAGCACAGGGCTAGCTGGAACAGGGCTGTGGGCTGGGACCACGGAATCACAGAATCATGGAATGGTTTGGGTTGGGAGGGACCCTAAAGCCCAGCCAGTGCCGCCCCTGCCGTGGGCAGGGAACCCCCCCACTGTCCCAGGCTGCTCCCAGCCCTGTCCAACCTGGCCTKGRACACTGCCAGGGATCCAGGRGCAGCCACAGCTGCTCTGGGATGCAGCACAGCCATGGTGCTTCAGGGCATTTTGGGATGCAGCAGTGTTGGAGCCRTGAATGTGCCCAGTGGGATGCATCAGACACGCTCTGAAACACGGCCACCTCCTCTGGGTTTGTGCACACTCAGGACAGGTGACGGTGGCCATCATGTGGTGGTCACAGCCTTTGCTACGCGTTCAGTGGGGAGCACTCCCTGTCTTTGTGGGAAAAAGTTAATTTGAAAAATGAAGTTGTTGATTTTACAGAAATGTTTTGGCTGAATTTTGAGTCTCCTCAACTGTGCTTAACTGAGGAGGAGGCGACATTATTGATATTGTGGTAATCTACACAACATGCATTTCCTCCCCAGATGAAATATTTATACTCAACATTGAGAGCGTGGTGGGGTCAGCCAGGATGGATTGGGGCAGCCAGGATGGATCAGAGGAGCCAGGGTGGGTTGGGGCAGCCAGGATGAATCAGAGGAGCCAGGGTGGGTTGGGGTAGCCAGGCTGGGTCAGAGGAGCCAGGGTGGGTTGGGACAGCCAGGACGGATCAGAGGAGCCAGGGTGGGTTGGGGCAGCCAGGCTGGGTTGGAGCAGCCTTGGATTGCAGGAGCCTGGATTGGATTGGGGCAGCCAGGAGGGATTGGAGCACCTTGGATTGGGGCAGCCTGGATTGAGGCAACCTGGATTGGAGTAGCCAGGCTGGGTTGGAGTAGCCAGGCTGGGTTGGAGCAGTCAGGGATGGATTGGAGCAACCTGGATTGGATTGGAACAGCCAGGCTGAGTTGGGGGAGCCTGGATTGGAACAGCCAGGCTGGATTGGAAAAGGCAGGCTGGATTGAGGGAGCCTCAATTGGAGCATCCAGGCTGGATTGGAGCAAGTTGGATTGGAGCAGCCTGGATTGGGGCAGCCAGGCTGGATTGGGGCAGCCAGGCTGGAACAGAGGAGCCAGGGTGGATTGGAGCAGCCAGGGTGGGTTGGAGCAGCCTGGATTGGATTAGGGCAGCCAGGATGGGTTTGAGCAGCCAGGCTGGATTGGAGCAGCCTCAAATGGAGCATCCAGCCTGGATCGGAGCACACAGACTGGATTGGAGCAGCCTGGACTGGGGCAACCAAGATGGATTAGAGAACCCTGGCTGGATTGGAGCAACTTGGATTGGAGCATCCAGGATTGCAGCAGCCTAGGTTGGAGCATCCAGGCTGGCCAAGGCTCCTGGTGGCTGCAGCTGAGGTGGAGGCTGCAGTGGAAGCCCTGCCCTGGCCCAGAGCAGTTGTGCAATAGCGGATGTTTGGGAGCAGATAGGTGATGCAGAAGACTTCCTTCCTCAGCTCACAAGGCAAATAATTTGTATCCTGATTACAAATTATGAGGGTTGGGAGATTGCAAGGTCAGGAGGGATGGCTGTAATTATGTCATCTGACCTTCCCAAGGAGTGCAGCCTCGGAATGACACTCGGTGATTCCCACGCCGAGGCCATCAGTCCTGGCTGTCCCACAGGGAGCCTTTTCCTACAGCCTGAGGCACAGGAGGGTCTGTCCCTGACTCCGTGACAGGTGACCCCAGCACACAACCTCCTCTCCTGCTCAGAGCACACAGCTCCCTTCCAGGTTGTGTTTTAACTGCAAG
>RAHM01000253.1:208606-220301 GCA_003713295.1 Parotia lawesii
CACAAACATCATCCAAGTCCAACTCTTGGCCCTGCACAGGACAACTCCAAGAATCCCACCCTGATTCACATCAGATTTAGAATCAGCTGCCCTGTCCAGCAAGATCAGCAGGATTGTGCCCTGTCCCTGTTTCCACAGCACCTCTTCCCACCTCATGGAACAACCTGGAATGCAGGAGGGAGGAGGCTGTTTAGGAAGTTTTGGGGTGTCTCRTTCCCACCAGGGCCGTGCAGGTGGCACAGGGAAGGTCAACTACGAGCCCAAACCCGAGCCTTTGACCTCTGTGGGATGTAAACACGTTTRAAACTCATCCTCCAATTTCTTGACTGTTTAAATCCTGGAACTCTCTGGAGGCTCAGGCCGCAGAGATCTGTATCAGCACAGAAACAGCAGCCCCTGATCCCACTGTGGTGCATCCCGCCCTGACTGGGCCCGCCTGGCTTTGGCAGCCACAGTTGCTGGTTAGTGCAAATAGCCCAGAACTGTTTTTGCAGACGTGAATAAATCCACCTCCCTCCCCAATATTATCATTATTAATGAGGCTGTTTGTCACTGATATTGTGGTAGGACCCAGAGAGCCCTGGAGAAGGATGGGGCCTCACTGCACAGTCATGGCCCAAATGCCATCACTCCCCGAAGTCCCTGAAGTCCAAAATGAGCAGAGATGAGCTGTGGCAGAGACCAAAGAGGTGCAGGGCAACGTCAGAACAAATCCTCACTGATTTGCTCCTCTGGAAGATGAAGAACATCACAGCAAGTTTGTGGGCAGATGTTCGTGCTGAGTAGAGCCCGGAGACTGTGATCCCAGGGGCAGGGACACTTCAGCCTGGTCCCAGTGTCCCTGCATCTGTGATTCCAGGGGCAGGGACAATTCAGCCTGGTCCCAGTGTCCCTACATCTGTGATCCCAGGGGCAGGGACAATTCAGCCTGGTCCCAGTGTCCCTGCATCTGTGATTCCAGGGGCAGGGACAATTCAGCCTGGTCCCAGTGTCCCTACATCTGTGATTCCAGGGGCAGGGACACTTCAGCCCGGTCCCAGTGTCCCTGCATCTGTGATTCCAGGGGCAGGGACAATTCAGCCCGGTCCCAGTGTCCCTGCATCTGTGATTCCAGGGGCAGGGACAATTCAGCCCGGTCCCAGTGTCCCTGCATCTGTGATCCCAAGGGCAGGGACACTTCATCCCAGTCCCGGTGTCCCTGCTTACCCTTCCCACCGCTCAGGCTGCACAGGTGTGAGGTTTTGCTGCCGAAGATGCACAGGCTGTGCAGGGAAAAGTGCACAGAATGAGCACTTAGGGCACATCCAGAGCTCTTGAGGCTTTGCCCTGTCTTAGGAGGAGGCTTTTAGCCCATCGTCAGTCCCTTCCCCACCACTGTGACCCAGCTGGCCCCACACTGAGCTGGGACARGTCCCGGGGTGCTCCGTGCTGGGTCACAGCCTGGGGGTGCTGTCTGTGGGCTGCCGCTGACTCCCCACCACGGCTTTGGGCAACTCCCCAGCTCGGCAGCCTCAGCCCTGCTGCCTCGGGGATATTGCCACACGAGGACAGCCCTGGCCGGAGGGAAGYGAAGTGAAGCAGCCATTCCCAGGCTGAGCCAGCCAGGAGTGGCGACGGCACAGCGACAGGCCAGGGGCAGGGGAGCCAGGCTGCACGGGGAGAAGCACGAGGAGCTGCTCCCTGGCTCTGTCCCAGTCCCACTCTCCCTGTGCCAGCAGCTCTTTCACACCTTTTATCTCCGTGGGCGCTTCCACCCCAGGATTTTGCAGCATCCTCCTTGTCCCCACTCACGGATCGGCCTGGCAGGTGCCCGCCGGGCTGGGGCAGTGGGGCCACACGGAGTGGCCAGCGGCAGCCCTGGCACCTCCTCAGCAGGGGACACAATGAGGATTAATCACAGCCTGTCAGAGACGCTGCCGTATTTTTCCTCCATCCTTATTTGCGTGCTAGCGCCTGGAAAACAGGATGGCGATGTTTTCCTGCCGCGCATTCCCCAAGACTAAACAAAGGAGCTTGGATTTCCAGCCCCCGCTGATCTCTGATAAATGTGGGGCTTTCAGGAATTGCTCGGGGAGCGCGGGAGTGGGGGGGTTCAGGGATCTGCCCCTCGGGCTGGTTCCGCTGCTCGGAGCAGAAAACCTCCGGAACAAGGGGGAAGGTTTTCCATCTCGCTTTTGGGGAAAACGCCRCCTAAAGAAAGATCTTGTGTGCACAGCCTGCCTGGCTGCACTGGTGGGCTCTCGTTAAGGTTTATTACTTGTAATTTGTTAATTTCTCGTTAGTTTGAGGTCCGGCCGTGGGAGGTGCTTTACGATGAAGTACAAAAGAGAAACCCGAGTGTTTGATTGTAAAGAGGGAGGAATGTTTCTTCTGAAGAGTGCAACCACCAACATCACCCTGGCAGGAGTTAGATGAGGGGTCCTTAGGCSAACTGCTAAACTGGGAGGTCAGCTGGGAATGAATCAGAGAATCACAGAATATTGGAATGGTTTGGGTTGGAAGGGGCCTGAAAGATCATTCAGTTCCGTGGGCAGGGTCCTTCCCCTGGAAACTCTGCCCTCACCTGCTTGGAAAGCCCAGGGCTGTTCCCTCCCTGTTGAAATGCCTTTCCCTCCTCCCCGTTCTTTGGGATGCTCTGGAGAATCCACCCCTTACCTGATCTTTTATGGGTTTAAAGAGCTGCTCTCTCCAACCTCGGATGAACTTTGCAGAGCAGCAATAATTGGTGCTTGTGCAGCTTCTGGGCAACTTTCGAAAGGTCTTAAAATGTCCGCTGGATTGGGAAAATGAATGGTGGGAATCCTAATTCTGAACTGATGTGGGGAATTTGACCCCGCGTGTACGATGTGCTGGTTTGGCGAGTCTGTTCCCAGCACCGGGAGCATCAAAATCAGACAGAGCCAGGTCCTGGGATAGATGGAACAGGGAAAAGAGAAGAGCTGAGGAGGGAAAAGCTGTGTTAGAAGCCTTGGAGAGAGGCTGTGGAGGTTTTCCATGAAAATACCTCAATTTCAACTCAGACTTGATGGGAAACATGTTCCACCTATAGATCATCCTTCCCATCTAATCCCGTGAATGTGGAACTGTTTTACTGTCAGGAACTTTTGATGATTTGGAGGACAAAGGTTCAACACCTTTCCTGGCATTAACTGAGGAATAACCACCTGGATTCGCCCAATTTTGGTGATCGCAGTGTGGGGGTGATTCCCATTTTTCACTTTCTGTGGCCCCAGAGCTGAGATGCTTCAACAGCAGAATCACAGAATCATTAAGGTTGGAAAAGACCACCAAGATCACCAAGTCTTTGATCGAATCCCACTGAACCTGATCACAAAGTGCCACATCCACTTGATTTTTGAACATTTCYAGGGATGGTGACTCCATCACTGCCCTGGGCAGCTGTGCCAGGGCTGAACCACTCTGCCAGTGAAGAAATTTTCCCTAAAATCCAACCTAAACCTTCCCCAAAAAAAATTGGGGCCATTTCCTCTTGTCCTGTCCCTTGTCTCCTGGAAGCAGAGCCCAACCCCCACCTGTCCCCCTTAAAAACCCCAAATTTTCTGTGAAAACTCAGTTTTAYGAAGTAGAATTGTGATATTTATAGATATATTTTTAAACCACTGGTTGGTGAAACTGCTTTTCCCTCTGGTGACTCATGAAAAATATTGACCAAATGCACTTCAGCTCTGATTTGTGGTGTCCTCCAGTTGTGTCTCTGGATGTTGTGTCCCCGAGGCACTAAAGAGCCCAAGAACTGCCCCTCCCCAAAGCAATCTCACTGGATTAATCCTGAAACCTTATTAGAGTTCTCAAGATAAGAGCTCATTAAACGGCATGAAAGTAACCTTGGAGAAGGGGATTTCAAAATCTACCCAGAGAGGTGCAAGGTCTGAGTGCCGAGGAGTCGGGATGGGTGGGTTCCTACTCCTGGGTGATGTTTATCTCTGTTCTCCTCGGTTCCTGCTCCTGGGTGATGTTTATCTCTGTTCTCCTCAGTAATTGTCACCTGGGAATCTCGAGGCACCAGGGACCTGCTGCTACCAGGAAAAATGGGAAGGGCTGGCAGGAAGTTGTTTGCATATCTCTTCTTTGGGGCGGGTGACTCAGGCAAAGAATAAAGTGGAGTATCTGTAAAAATATCTGCGAGATCCTGAGGCAGGGGTGGAATCTTGGGAACACTCTTTGTGTCCAAAAAATCCCCCCAAAAACGTGGATCTCACTGGACATGGGCAGGCCGAAACCCACAGGTTTGGGCTGCAACCCAGCAGGAGCATCCAGAAAGTCAGAAGGGAAGTGGGAGAGGGAGAAATCTCACCTGGAAATGCAGAAGGGAGTGGGAGAGGGAGAAATTTCACCTGGAAATGGAACTTGAGAGGGAGAAATCTCACCATCATGGAAACGGAATAACAGCAACAGAAATCACAAACTTTCTTCCCCCTTTCTGCCCTCCCGCCCTATTTCTCAACAGAACTTTCTAAGTTACAGATTTTAAACCTGTTCTGAGTGGATAAAAGGCTGCACCAGTGCCTGGGGAATGGCAGGAAGGCACGTGCTGTCATGATTGGAGCACCGGCAGAATGTGCTAATTACATAACAGCCCAGGAATTTGGCAGCGCTGATGTAGAAATAGGGCAAAAATAATCCTCTTTCCCCATCACCTCCTTCCCCAACCCTGTCTGCTTCATTTTTTCAGGATGGAAATTTCATTTTCAAACCTTTCCACACAGCTTTTTAACCTGGCGAAAGTGGGGAAAACAACCTTCCCAGGAGYGTGGCCATACCTCAAACCCAATTTTTTTTCCCCCTTTTTTTTTWAAAAAAACCCCTCTGCTAAAGAGCTGCATTTTGCTTTGGTGCTCAAGAAATGCTTCTAAACCACGCCATAAACCGGTGAGAGTTCTGCTTGGCCTCACTTTTCCTGTGGGCAAAGCCTCAGCCCGGAATAATTCCACATCTGTCACTAATTCAGCACTGCAGGGTCAGGAGGACATCGGTGCTTTGTCCCTRATGTTCAGCAGGGAAGCAATTTTCCAGCTTGATGGAGGAAAAATGGGGACAGAGTCACTGCTGCAAACAGATTTTGAGTCCTTCAGGCCTGCTCCAGTCCAATCCCATAAAATCAGCTCCCTGCACCGGCATTCCCAGCTGTGGAAAAAGAATGGACTTCAGACACTGCCAGTGCACAGCAGKGATCCCAGAATCACAAAACCACAGAATTCCAGAATCCCTGAGGTTGGAAAAGCCCTCCCAGCCCATCGAGCCCAGCCTGTGAGCCATCCCCACCTTGTCCCCAGCACAGAGCACTGAGTGCCACGTCCAGGCCTCCCTCGGACACCTCCAGGGATGGGCACTCCAAACCTCCCTGGACAGCCCCTGCCAAGGCCTGASCACCCTGTCAGTGATGGGAGTGGGGCCTCCAGAGCTCTCTGAGTGCCCGTGGGCATCCCTGMACCCACATCCTCCTTTCCTTTGGGCTGGCAGCGAGGCAGCTCCCATGTCCAGCACTGAGAGCAGAGAATCCTGGAATGGTTTGGGTTGGGAGTGACCTTAAATCCCATCCAGTGCCACCTCCAGGGACACCTCCCACTGTCCCAGGCTGCTCCAAACACTTCCAGGGACACTTGGACACTTCCGGGGATCCAGGGACAGCCACAGCTGCTCTGGGAATTCCATCCCAGCCCCTCCCCACCTTCCCAGGGAACAATTCCTTCCCAATATCCCATCCAGCCCTGCCCTCTGCCCCTAAAGGGGCTCCAGGAGAGCTGGAGAGGGACTGGGGACAAGGGCTGGAGGGACAGGACACAGGGAATTGCTCTGCATGTACCGGCCATGTGACCTCTGCACGTCCCCTGGTGTCACCTGGACCTCCGTCTGTCCCCAGGTGTGACCTTGGTCAAACACAGGCGCCTCCCAGGCCTGTATGACAGAGCCACCCTCGTGTTTGGGCAGATTTGGATCCACATTTTTGAGGGGTGCAGGATGCTCCAGCAAAGAGCGGGAGCGACGCTCCGTCCCGCAGCACGGGAAGATTCAGAGGGTTTATCCCCTAAGCAGACAGCGCAGGGTGTGTGGAGCTCATGGAGGACCCTGGAATGCCTGGGAATTCAAGGAATGCCAACCTCTTCCTCAGTGGGCTCCGGTTCAAGCTCCTCCATCATCCCGCAGCGAGAGCCAAGCAAAGCAGACCCRGCCCGTGGCGCGTTTTGCTGCAGTCAGCACCAAAGTGCCAGCCGGTGCCAGCACTGGGTGATCTCCAGGAGGGGTTGAACCTGCCCTCAGACTCCCAAAAACACCTGGGCAYGCTTGGCATCCACGTGTGAAAATATGCAGAGTTCTAAAAGCGTGGGTTCAGGCCCCCGGGAATATGTGAGCTCAGGGCAGGAGCTCTGGCATCCACAGCCAGGCCATGAGGAGCTAAAAGTGAATCGGGAGTCAGGTCTTGTCCCAAAGCAGCGCTCGGCCAGGCTCAGCCAGCCCGGGAACAGGCACACGCAGCCCCAAACCCGGGGCTCAACACATGGACTGCGCTGGATTCCCGAGGGATTTCCATCAGGATCCTGCTTCTGTTCCCTCTGCCCATCACCAACATCTGCCACTCCTGCAGGGACTGTCACACCTTCAGGGACAGCCACACCTCAGGGACAGCCACACCTCAGGGACTGTCACACCGCAGGGACTGTCACACTGCAGGGACAGCCACACCTCAGGGATGTCACACCTTCAGGGACAGCCACACCTCAGGGACAGCCACACCGCAGGGACTGTCACACTGCAGGGACTGTCAGGGACTGTCACACCTCAGGGACTGTCATCCCGCAGGGACTGTCACACTGCAGGGACTGTCACACCTTCAGGGACAGCCACACTGCAGGGGCTGTCACACTGCAGGGACAGTCACACCTCAAGGACTGTCACACTGCAGGGACTGTCAGAGACTGTCACACCTCAGGGACTGTCACACCGCAGGGACTGTCACACTGCAGGGACAGTCACACCTCAGGGATGTCACACCTTCAGGGACAGCCACACCTCAGGGACAGCCACACCGCAGGGACTGTCACACTGCAGGGACTGTCAGGGACTGTCACACCTCAGGGACTGTCACACCGCAGGGACTGTCACACTGCAGGGACTGTCACACCTTCAGGGACAGCCACACTGCAGGGGCTGTCACACTGCAGGGACAGTCACACCTCAAGGACTGTCACACTGCAGGGACTGTCAGAGACTGTCACACCGCAGGGACTGTCACACCTCAAGGACTGTCACACCTCAGGGACAGCCACACCTCAGGGATGTCACACTGCAGGGACTGTCACACCTCAGGGACAGCCACACCTCAGGGACTCTCACCCTGCAGGGACTGTCACACCTTTAGGGACAGTCACACCTCAAGGACTGTCACACCGCAGGGACTGTCAGGGACTGTCACACCTCAGGGACTGTCACACCTCAGGGACTGTCACAGTGCAGGGACTGTCACACCCGGCTGCTCAGAGAGGAGCTGCAGGAAGCGCTGGTTGCAGCTCATTTTGCCCTCACATCTCTGTCCTGGCAGTCAGACCCGTATTTCCCTGTGGATTTAGAGGATGGACCATCAGCTCTGCAGGTGAAACGAAGGTCTCAGGCCAATGCCGCGACCTCCTGCTGTGTCCAGAGTTATCCCCGGAGTGACCAAGCTGCAGTTCCGCGTTCTCCTCACTGCAGTTTGKCTGTGTCAATGTTCAGCTGCACCCAGGAAATAAACAAACCGCTTTCCCACCACGGAGCCACTCAGTCCAGAGATGGTCCTGTGGCCACTGTCCCCACGTGCTGCCTGCCCCGTGTCCCTGCTCAGGGCAGGAGCCACCTGGAGCATCCGCAGCTGCTTTCACCCACTCGTTTCAAACTGGATGCCAGCATTTCACAAAGCCTGTGATACTCCAGGACTTTTCTTGGTCCCAGCCTGTGTGGCAGGGGAGCAGCACTGCTGGAAGGAGGTCACAGTGCTCTGCAGCCCCCTGTCCCTGCCCGAGATCCCATTTCCCACATTGCAGCCTCAGGAATACCCACAGGGATTCACCCTGAACCCTCCCCTCGGGGATGGGCTCAGGCAGGTGACACCGGGAGTGCCTGACACTGCCACAAGGAAATGCTTTGTCACCTCCATCGGGTGTCCAACACTGCTCCTTGTCACAGCAGCTCCTTCACGGAGCATTGGCACAGATTGTGCCTTAAAATCCAACCAGGGCAAGTTCTCCCTGCAGACCCAGCAGTCCCCTCACCCCCTGGAGTCACTGCATTAAAATAAAACCAGCTGAGATGTGCCAGCAGCAAACACATCCCAGGGAATTCCAGGTGGGACCTGGCAAACCCTGCCTGGGGATGCTGGAAAAGGATCTTGGCTGTGCGGGGAAAAATCCCTCAAAGGCAGGAGGGACACAGGCTCCAGCCAGGTCCCCTTGGCAGCAGCATCCAGGGATGGGATGGGAAGGACTGGGGCACAGAGGGAGTAACGTGGGAATGGGTCATGGAGGGTCCTGCAGAGGAGCTGGGGCTCGGCGAGGAGAGAGGACACCACTGCGGGACCCTGAGTGCCCCGTCCTGTGTGGAGCAGGAGCGAGCAGCTGGGGCACCGATCCACTCACTGCTGGGGCACTGATCCACTCACTGCTGGGGTCAAAGCACAGGGTTGGCTTGGGAAGGCCGGAGGTGTCAGCACCCATCTTCAAGAAATCATCTGAAAAAGCAGCAGACAGGCTTTGGGCAGGGACTGAACTCTGGCAGTGAAGGCCAGGAAACACCGGTGTCATAAAGAACAATAAATGTGTGCACCTACAGCGGAGAAACTGAGGCRCAGAGAAGCAGCACAGACACCCCAAATCCCAACCTGGGCATCCCTGGCAGCGCTGCCCAAACRCTCCTGGAGCTCTGGCAGCCTCGGGGCCGTGCCCATTCCCTGGGGAGCCTGGGCAGTGCCCAGCAYCCTCTGGGGGAAGAACCTTTCCCTSAKCTCCAGCCTGAGCCTGCCCTGGCCCAGCTCCAGCCGTTCCCTGGCTCCTGTCCCTGTCCCAGGGAGCAGAGATCGGAGCTGCCCCTCGGGAGGAGCYGCAGCCCCCGCTAAGGTCCCCACAGAGAAACAACACAAAGTCAAAGTGCAGAACCCAAAAATCTTCTCTGCCATTTGCAACTCTGCTTCTGCAGGAGAAGGAGAAGGAGAAGGAGAAGGAGGAGGAGGAGGAGGAGGAGAAGGAGAAGGAGAAGGAGAAGGAGAAGGAGAAGGAGAAGGAGAAGGACGACGAGGACGAGGACGAGGACGAGGACGAGGACGAGGACGAGGACGAGGAAGGCTGAACTCCTTCAGCAGCCCAAGCCCTTTGCACTACTTCTCCAAAGGACAAGGAGAACAGAGCTGGGGCCGGGCTGGATCCCGGGAGGGGCTGCGATCACTATCTGGGCACGCTGCGCCCGTGAGGGCACCTGGAGACAGATTCCGCAGGAGGCTCCGCGGCCAAGCACCGCGTGGCAGGGATTCTGCAGCTACTTGCAGCCAGCCATCGTCGGAGCAGGGAGCGCTCCGGCTCCTGGCTGGTACCTGAGCTGATAATTGCTCAGAAAAATTAAGGGTTGGGTAATTCCTCCTGAAATTAATTGCCTTGCTGAGCTGCCGCAGGGCACGAAGGTTTGAAGATGATACAACCGTTTCCCTCTTCAGGATTAAACCCAGGTGGCAAAAGTCCACCTTTGTCACAAAGGGCTTTCGGCTTTGGGGATTTCGCTCCTCTRAAATTTTTTTTTTTTGCTTTTCTGCTGTTTCTGAGGTGTCTTTGAGGGTCCTTCAGAGCTGTAAGAGTTTATGGGCCGTGCTTTTGTCAGCCTCACCTGACGCTGGCAGCTCAGTCCTCTGCAGCAGCTTGCTTTGCTCATTCTAACACTTCTTTTATGAGCAGCCACTACTCCTTGCAAAATGTTTATAAACAGAGGCAGGGAATGAGAAGAGACTCRGAATATTCACAAGCTGATCTGAAGTCAGCCTTTCTTCCCCTTCACAYGGGCTGCTCTCAGTTCCCTCCTCTCTCTCAGACCGTGCAGCTGACCTGGGGTGAAATCCTAATTTCCCCAGCATGTCTTGATTTTGGTGACAATTTCTCGTCCTCCCTTCTTGTCTCTTSGCTCCCTGGAGGAAGATTCCTCTGGGAGATGGATGCTTTGCCTGYGCTGCCTCCTTCCTTCCCCTCCTTACAGAAAGAATGCCCTTTTTCAGGAAAAGAAAGCAAAAACCCATGTATTCATAGAGAAATGGAGTTGGCACTCCCTGCCCAAGGCAGACCAACTTTATTTGTGTCTCTGCCCTTCCCAAACACCCCCAATGAAGATGTTTTTACCACCCTGCAGGGAAAGTATCCCCATACACCACTTTTTCACCCATGGAAATTTTCCCTTTGCTTTATCTTTATTACGAGCCCCAATCATGGCGCCTTTCCACTCAGTTCACATCTTCCAGACGTGTTGCTCCTTGGGGATGATCTCCAAGCGGTCCAGAGCTCTCCTGGAGTCTCCTGGCCTTTACCACACAGGATCCTGCAGGTCCTTGCAGCTCCTCTTCCATTCATGAGAACCCAAACAGGACTTTGGGTTCACCACACTGGGACCAAACACCGGCCTGGGGATCTGCTGCAGCCTCCAGAGCCTCCCAGTGTTCCTGGAGCTGTTTATTCCCAAGTGTGAGTGGAATTCCCATCTCGACACCCATTAGTGAGATGCAGCTCTGAGCCAGCCGCTCTTTGTGCGCCTCCAGTCACCGGGGAGATAAAAACATCTCCAGATGGCAGTTCATGTCCTCCAGGAGAGGTGTCTAAAGGCAAATCCCCCTCTGGAGATTCCTTCCCCTGCAGGACAGCTTCTGAGGTGGTTTTTGTTGTTGTCCTTGGTCGGTAGGGTTTTTTCCCCAACATTTCTAGAGTATTTTGAATTTTGCTTAGATTTCCCAAGGTGTTTTCAGTCCCCTCTCAAATTCCTATCATCCTCAGGTTTGCTACAGCAAATCTCTACGAGGCGTCCCTGGCTTGCTTATAAGGTTGTGCCATAAAACTGAATTCTCGCTAAAGACGAGACTTAACATCTGGTAACTCTGTGATATTAAATCTCACCTGAAACCCTTCAGCCAGCTRTTGAACCTCTGCTGCACAGGGTTTCTCCTGTGCTCAGCAGAAGAGAAGAGCCACAGAGAATACTGAGAAGATCTACASAAAATACTGTTTTCGTAAAGTTGTTGTAAAAATACTGTTTTCAAATCAGTTGTAGCCTCCCCAGGCAAGATCACAGGAAGAAATTGCCTCACAAGACAAATTTTCTTTAAGGAAGTTCCCTGTGACATTCTCTGCCCCTCCTGTTCCCTCTCCCTTCCCTCGGAGTGGAGGATGTGTGTGGCAGCAGCCAGGTCCCACCAGTCAGGAGGAGAGTGTGCAAACTGGGCTTGGCTGAGGTTTGGACGTTTCCTACGGGGTCTGGAACTGGGGTCAGTTTGGACCTCAGGTGGGAACTCTGGGGGGATCTCAACGATTTCCTGCTCCAAATTCACAGGCATGGACACAAAGGACAGGCTGGGAGAGCTGGGGGTGCTCAGCTGGAGAGGAGAAGGCTCCAGGGAGAGCTCAGAGCCCCTTGCAGGGCCTGAAGGGGCTCCAGGAGAGCTGGAGAGGGACTGGGGMCAAGG
>RAHM01000253.1:220306-240281 GCA_003713295.1 Parotia lawesii
AGGGACAGGACACAGGGAATGGCTTCCCAGTGCCAGAGGGCAGGGCTGGATGGGATATTGGGAAGGAATTGTTCCCTGGGAGGGTGGGGAGGGGC
This sequence comes from Parotia lawesii, assembly GCA_003713295.1. Classification (NCBI taxonomy): domain Eukaryota; kingdom Metazoa; phylum Chordata; class Aves; order Passeriformes; family Paradisaeidae; genus Parotia; species Parotia lawesii. The sequence goes on from RAHM01000253.1 coordinate 220,402, forward strand.
TGGGATGGAATTCCCAGAGCAGCTGTGGCTGCCCCTGGATCCCTGGCAGTGCCCAAGGCCAGGCTGGACATTGGGGCTGGGAGCAGCCTGGGACAGTGGGAGGTGTCCCTGCCATGGCAGGGGTGGGATGGGATGGGCTTTAAGGTCCATCCCGACCCATCCCATTCTGATTCCATGATTCGAAGGGACCGTGCAAGGCACACCAGAGGAACCTGTCCCCTGCCTGTTTCTGCACCTCCTCTTCCTCATCCCTTCTGTGTTCCAGGAAAAGCGAAGCCGTCAGAAGCCCAGACAAACCCTGGTGGTGCTCCAGGGCTGCRCTCACGGCAGCAGGCGCCAGCTCTGATTGCTGCCATCGCTGCAGGTGCCGGCTCCTTGCCCAGCAAACCCCGCTCTCCTCTGTCGCTGTTTTCCCCTCGGACGAGTAGAGAAACGACACGAAGTCCAGGCTCAGGGATAGATGGACGCGCTTTAATGAATTTTCAGGCAGCTTTTATATGTTAGTTTGCAAAGTGTATTAAGTGGCATAAGGTAATTGGTGTTTTCCATCCACCCCCTAAGGGGATTGGTCAAGTTCTAAGACACCCATCTCTGAATGTTTTCCTAGTTAGAACCATAACAATCCTGCAAAACAACCTGCAGCTGCAAGAAGTTTACAAAACTGTAACATTGTTTTGAGTTACTTGCATGGGAAAGACAAAACTCTCATAAAAATGCTGCAGAGAGCTGAAGAAATTCTCTGCTGGAGCTTTTTCAGCATCCATACTCCTCCAGCATCCTGGCTCCGAGCGGCGCTCCAGGGAGGGCAGGGAACCCAGCAGCACCGAGCGGAGCCAGCGGGCCACGAGCGCCGGCCCCTCGCCAGGGCTGCCCTTGTTTTTCTCGCCCCTGTTTCGCCTTAACCCCGGGTTAATCACCGACGGTTCCGAGTTCCGCTCGCGGACGGGGAAAGGGAAATGAGCAGGAGGGCTCAGATCAGCCTCTGCCCTGAACCCCTCGCTGCTTCATTAGCTGCTTTTCCATGCTGGGAGGCCGAGGCTGCTCCAGCTGACGAGGCCAAGAGCCAGTGCCCCCATTCGCAGCTCTCAAATTCACTTTGCATTGTTCTCACTTCCCCTCCTCTGAATAATAAAAAGCTCTTTGACAGCACCACTGCAACTATTTCTGCCCTAGCTCAGTCTCAGAGTTTTTCCACTTCAGCCCTTAAATCTGTTTAACCCTTCTCTGTCCGTCTGACTGTCAGGAGGACACAGAGTAATCAAACCACAGACTCGTTAAGGTTGGAAAGGACCTTCAAGATCAACTCCAACAACCAACCAGCACCACCAGTGTAATCACCCCTAAACCCCGTCCTCAAGTGCCACATCCACATCCACGTTTTCTGAACACCTCCAGGGATGGGGACTCCAGCCCCTTTCAATGCTTTGCAACCCTTTCAGTGAAAAATTTCCCCCAATATCCACTCTAAACCTCCCCTGGCCCAGCCTGAGGCYGTTCCCTCTCCTCCTGTCCCTGTTCCCTGCGAGCAGAGCCCGACCCCCCCCGGCTGCCCCCTCCTGTCAGGGAGTTGTGCAGAGCCACAAGGTCCCCCCTGAGCCTCCTTTTCTCCAGGCTGAGCCCCTTTCCCAGCTCCCTCAGGAATTCTCCAGCCCCTTCCCAGCTCCGTTCCCTTCCCTGGACATGCTCCAGCCCCTTTCTTGTCACGAGATGCCCAAAATTAACGCAAAGATTGGAGGTGCACAGGGGATGGGCACCATCCCGGTCCTGCTGCTGCTCCATGGCTGGGACAGGCCGGGTGTCACTTTGTGTCCACCTGGGCACACTCTGGAAAGAACCCAAAGGCAGAGGTGGAGCAGAGGTGATGGACTCTGCCCCTAAAGACAGAGCTTAGACAGCTGGGAGAGCTTTGAGGTGCCTGCGGTGTTGCACTTCCAGGTCCGCGTGCCGCCTGGAAAACTGGGCGGTGTGGAGGGCCAGGAGGCTGAGCGGAGTCTTTGGGATGCAAATCATATTTTTCACTCTTCTTCTCCTGATTTWTTTCCGAAATCAGCAGAGGTTTCCTCACAGAGTGGTCTGTTCGTGTAGGGCAGTTTGGAGCCTCTCTGTCACACTTCACTGTACACAGAAAAGCCCTCCCACCAAAGCCAAGGGGTTGCCGTGTGCTCTGCTCGGCCTGGAGCAGGAAAGCAGAGAACCTGTGAGCAATCACTGTCCTGGTAATGCAGAATCCTTCAGGGATTGTTGGGAATGGGAAAGGGATGGTTTCAAAGTGATAAAGGCACCAGAACCTCCTCCTTTCCAATGATTCTGTGGCCCAGACTCTCAGGAGGCTGCAGCATCTTTGGATTTTCCTTCAAGTATCTACACCAAGAAGCTCCATTTTGCTGAAGGTCAAAACTGCCTTAAAACCTTGGTGGATTTTGTATTTGGAGCCCACTTCCTTGTGCTGTTCCAAAGACTTTCATGTGGTCTTCATTTCACGGAGAAAAATCCTCAGGCTCTTTCCAGGCACCCAACCACAGCAAAGGTGTTTTCAAATGAAACACCAAATTCCCTTTGTTTAGGATGCTACAGGACTCGGGTTTTGAACCAAAAAAGCAGATTCTCTTGGGAGAGGGTAACAACAGGTCGTGAAACGCGTTGGGAAAAGGAAATACTGGTCTGGAAGGAGCTGGAAGTGGGATGGTTGTGGCTGCAGAACGAACTGTGTGCGGTGGAGTCTGTGCCTCTGCTGCTGGGAAACGCATTCTGAGTGAGTACATGGGAACTGTGGTTTCACACCTGACCTGGGGAAGGGAAATCCCGTGCTGTTCTCCTGGGAATGCAGGAGAATCATCCCTTGGGGCTCCTGCACTGACAGCCCCAGTGTTTGCAGCAAGGAGCAGCTGGGGCTCACAGGCCCCGGCACTCTCACACGCAGCGAAGTTTCCTGAGTCTGAAGCAGCACAGGGTGAGATTTTGGGGTCACTCAACTCCATCTGGTACCTCAGAGATAGTGGGAGAAAAAAAACCAACCCTAAACAACAAAGATCAAAGAATTTGGAGCTACAGAGCAAACCCAGGGCAGACTGGAGGCGGTTCAAGCTGAAGAACAGACACTTTTTGCACTGCAGAAGGCTTGACCTGTCCAAGAGCAGGGCCATAGGGCTGGGTTTTGTGTGGGTTTGGGTGCCCAGGCTGCCATTAAAATCCCCAATCAATGCTGTCTGTGACTCGAGGAGCAGGACTCAGACACCCAAGTCCTTTTTGATCGTCCTCCAGGAGCCAACACCCTGCAGAACAAAGCCTGGTGCTCTCCCTGAGCACCCTTCCAGGGCTCCTGCTCGGCCCGGAGCTGCTGATCCCGGGCRGAATGGAGCAGGATGAGCCCTGGCTGCTCTGGCCGTTCTCCCCTCGTGCAGCCCCTCAAGCAGCTCATCCAACCTGGCACCTGCCGAGTGTCTGCCCTGGGCTCAGCCTGGGGCTGCTCTGAGAGGTCGGGGGTCCCTGGGCACAGACCTTGAGTGGTCCTGGGCGCAGACTTTGCCAAGCTCACCCTCAGCTCTGACGCCTCTGGCTGTGGCAGAGTGAACCTTGAAGAGCAGAAGGGACAAATAATGCATTTCACTGGTGGTTTGTAGAGCATTCGGCCAGAACTGGGAGGAGATTTTCCTCTTCCCCCTGCTGGGCTGCCTCCTTCAGTGTGGAGTCGCTGTCCCTGCTGTCCCGATGGTGCCGCCAAGCAGCTCCTTCATGAGAGAGAATCCCGGACTGCTTTGGGTTGGAAGGACCTTAAAACTCATCCCATCCCACCCCTGCCATGGCAGGGACACCTCCCACTGTCCCAGGCTGCTCCCAGCCCCAGTGTCCAGCCTGGCCTTGGGCACTGCCAGGGATACAGGGGCAGCCACAGCTGCTCTGGGAATTCCATCCCAGCCCCTGCCCACCCTCCCAGGGAAAAATTCCTTCCCAATATCCTACCTAAATCCACTCTTTTTCAGTCTGAAGCCACTCCCTGTGTTCAGGGCCTTGTAAATAGTCTCTCCCCAACTTTGTCAGAGGCACTGGAAGGCCTCACTTAGGTCACCCTGATGCTTTCTCTTCTCCAGGCTGAAAAGTCCCAACTCTGCCATCCTTTCCCCATGCCCCAGGTGCTGGAGCTGCCTCTGCAGCCCCTCCAGGATTCCTGCCTGGGGTCTCTCCCAGCTGCACAGGCCCCTGTGCCCTGCAGAGACTCTGTCCTAAAGCCGGGCTCAAAGGGGAAACCCGGCTTGTGAGACCCCCTGTGTCCTCCCACAGCTCCTCCCTGCATGCCTCGGTGCCCCGAGCTGTGTGAAGGGGTCAGGTGTGCCCCAGGGGCTGCCCAGGCTGCACCCCATGACACATCACCCCATATTTTGCAGTTTCAAATAACTTTGGTGTAGAACAATCCCTCTCTAATTGGGAAAAGTGGCAGAAATCAGAGAGGTTCTTATGGTTGCAGACAGTTGGGTGTTTTCCTTCTTCTACCACCTTTGGGATCTCAAGTAATTTGATTTTAATCCTTGCAGTGTAACTTTGGTCTGAGATTCAGGATTTTGATCCAAGGTTAGGTCCCTGATGCCTGGCAGATGGGAGCTTTGGGGTGTGAGCAGCGGGGCGGGTGAACAATGGGGCGCTTTGTGGGGCGCTCACTGATAAAATGGGAGCTGCTGAGGGACAGCAGGTGCGGGTCCAGATGAAATCCTTGGGTAAAGGATTGGGAAAGGCAGACTCCTGGGCAGGGAAGTGCCAGATCTCCCTCTTCAGGCTGCTGCTCCTGCCTCTGAGAGGTCACAGTTTATCTGACGAGTGTCATTCACCCCAAACAACAATGTCTTGAGGAAGGAGAGAAACATTCCTTTTGATAAAATGCATTCACTGAGTGAAGCTGCAATGGGACTTTGGAAGTCTGTCCTGGAGAAAGTTTGCCGGACAAAGTGCAGAAAAGAAAAAAAAAAGGGAGATAAATGCATTTTATCTTGCAGGAATTATGTAATGAACAGGTGCATTGCCACCTTTGGCTCCTCTGCACCCTGCCCTCCTGTTTTACACTAGGATTTACACTTTCCCACAGTTTTGCAACTCCGAAAAGCGGCTGGGTTTGCAGAGCAGCTGCAGCTCCACGTGTTTGCCTGCCTTGGTCTGCACAGAATTTACCCAGAGCATGCAGCCCGCAGTCCCGGGGAGGCAGAGGTGCTCTGTGACCCATCGGCTGTGCAAATCCAGGAGCGGTGCAGTTCCCCGCGATGCTGCGTGGGCACTGTGCCCCCTCTCTCGCTTTCGGGGTTTGGTGAAATGTTCCTTCTGGCAGCAGCTGGGGACCCCTGGGCTGGGACAGTCCCCGAGAGCTGTGACAGCTCTGTCACCCTGCACAGCAGCTGCAGCTGGAATTGCGCTTGGGAAATATCCCCAGCCTCGAGGGGTATTGAACAGGGAATATTCCAGCCAGGGGTGATATCCTGGTTCATTCCTCACGACGTGTCCTGCTGGTTTATGTGAATAAAAATATCATAATAATAAAATTATATGAATAAAAATGCAGAAACCTGGAATATTTTGAGATGATGAAGCGGGGGGTGGAATTCTGTGCCTGAGCACACGCTCTGCTGGGAAAGGCTGGTGTCCGGTGTCCCCAGGCCCCCAGTGCAGGTGGAGCCTGCAGAGAGGGACACTGGGCCAGGGGGTGTGACTGGCTGCTCTCTTTTTGACCCCAAAGCAGCAGTCTGAAGGAGGGAAATTGCACCAGGCCATCACAGATGGTGCCTCAGGCCAGGACACAGAAATCTGCCCCGAGGGAAGCCTTGCCCTGCTCACACAAACTGCAGGGGTTTGGGGAGGCTCCACAGTCCCACAGGGGCACCGAGCACCCCCAGACCTGTGTGGGCAGGTCCTGATGCTGAGACTGAGCTGTGCCACCCCCAGACCCCTCTGGGAGGGTCCTGTCCCCATAACTGAGCTGTGCCACCCCCAGACCCCTCTGGGAGGGTCCTGTCCCCATAACTGAGCTGTGCCACCCCCAGACCCCACTGGGAGGGTCCTGTCCCCATAACTGAGCTGTGCCACCCCCAGACCCCTCTGGGAGGGTCCTGTCCCCNACTGAGCTGTGCCACCCCCAGACCCCACTGGGAGGGTCCTGTCCCCATAACTGAGCTGTGCCACCCCCAGACCCCTCTGGGAGGGTCCTGTCCCCATCACTGAGCTGTGCCACCCCCAGACCCCACTGGGAGGGTCCTGTCCCCATAACTGAGCTGTGCCACCCCCAGACCCCACTGGGAGGGTCCTGTCCCCATCACTGAGCTGTTCCAACCCCCAGACCCCAGAGGGAGGGTCCTGTCCCCATAACTGAGCTGTGCCACCCCCAGACCCCTCCGGGAGGGTCCTGCTGCTGCACCCAAGGTGTGCCAGCTCCCAGGAACACGCCAGGACCACCAGGGGAAGGGAAGGAGCGCTGCTGCAGGGCGAGAGGCTCCGTCCTGGCACGCTGGGCTGTGAGTCACAGCTCCCCCCATGGATTTTGGATGCGGAGAGAGGCTGGGATGGGTTCTGCTCTCCCAAGACCCCTGGCTAAGTGTTTGATACAAAGCAGCGTTACCCTGGATCCCAGCAGAGGTTACCGCATCTGTCTGACAATTCCGCCCCGAGGCTCCAGCGGAGCCAGGGCCAGGCTGCACCTCTGCAATGACAGCACCGAGTGGTGGAGCAGGAAAAGCTCTGCTGCCCTTTGATATCAGTGGGGGATCTGGCTGCAGACTTATTTGCCTTTTCCTGAGCTGCGTCAGTTCTGTGTGCCCAGCTCGGGAGCTGCCCTGTTCTGGCTCACAAGCCATATCCATCCTGAACGAGATAAATCAGGATTTATGCAGTGGAAAGCTTGATAATCATCCTAGAAATGTTTTATTGTCTCCTGCAGCCACCAGCCCTCACCCAGAGCTTGGCACCCAGCTGGAGGAGGCAGTTCAAGGAGATCTTGGATGAGCCAGGACTTGAGGGGGCTGAGGGCTTCGACAAAGGCCCTGTAGAACAAATCAGTCACTGGGAGAAACCAAAGGATTCCCCTGCGATGCTGACTCGTGCCATCGCTTTTGTTCGGGGCACTGGGATGAGATTCCCCGGTGGTGCCATCATTTGTCTCTTCCAGAGCGCTGGGATGGGAGCCTGGGCYCGTTCCGTTCCTGGAAGCTCGCTCTGTTTCCCGTGGCAGTTTGGAAGGAAGAGCAGCACACGAGGTGTGATCACGGCTGCTGCGCCAAAGGGGAGGGAGCTGCACTCCCACAAACGGCTCCATCAGGGCGCCCTTGGCAGGGGCAGGACTCGGCTCCGGGAGTGCAATGAGCAGGGATTCAAATTAGCAGCTGACTTTGAAAGGTGGGAGAATTGGTGTGCCAGCGTGGGACTTGAGTTCGCTGCACACGGGAGAGTAAAGAAATTCCAGGCAGGATCAGGGGAAAATCAGATGTTTTCCTGTCTGGGAACCAGGCAGGTGGGGAAGGAGGCAGCGGGATCCTCCACAGCTCCCAGTGTGGGGAATGAAATGGGAAAGCATCCTGATGGAACCCAGGCAGGGAGGAGACACCCCAGACTGAGCTGTGCCAGACACAGAATCACAGAATCACAAAACACACCTGAAGCCTTTCCCCAGCCTCCTGCCGGTGTTGGTGTGTGATGGAAAGGTGACTTTAAAAACTTTAAAAGGACTATTATCTGTAAAACCCTAAAAGAAAATGACTTAGAAAAAGTTAACATAAGAAAATTTAGATAGATTGGATTGGATAAGAGAGATCTAGATTGGATAATAGGGAAGAATTCTGCCCTGGGAGGGTGGGGAGGCCCTGGCACAGGGTGCCCAGAGCAGCTGTGGCTGCCCCTGGATCCCTGGCAGTGTCCCAGGCCAGGCTGGATGGGGCTGGGAGCAGCCTGGGACAGTGGAAGGTGTCCCTGCCCATGGCAAGGGGGTGGCACTGGGTGGGATTTAAGGTCCCTTCCAGCCCAAACCATTCCAGGATTCTGTGATTCTATGAAAAGACAAACAGAAATATTTGCTACAGGAACTGAGCCTGGGATCCTGAGGAAGAAAACCTGTTTGTGGTGAGATGGGAAAGATGTGACCACAATCCCACTGCCAGTGACTGAGCTGGGCTTGCACAGGAGCCCACACGTTCCCTCCAATGTGTTGAGCCTGCAGCCTTGATGCTCCTCCAACTCACTTTGACAACCTGGGAGTCTTGCCCTGGAAAATGCTGAATTTCCATCCAGCCCTGCAGGGCTCTGATCTGCCTGGGGAGGAGCATGAGAGGAGAAGAAACAGCTCAGCTGGGCAGAGCTGTGAGCAGTGGTTTAGGATTTACAAATCTTTGCTGAGTGAGGGTAGCTGGGTGTGAGGAGCCCCAAATGAATTCTCTTTATTTCCCTGCAGTTCCTGTAACAGACAGTTCTGACTCGGACTGACAGWTTTTAGTGCAGCTTCATCAGAAACAGCCCAAGGGACAAGAAAGAGCTGGAAGATTTCATTATTGTGCAATTCAGGGATGAAAGCAAAACCATTCTTCTGATGTGAACTTCAGCCTTGTGCATATCATGTACAATGGGGAAGTTGTCAATCAGAAATTCCTTTCAACCTGGGCCTTTTGCTGCCAAATTTTTTTCTGTGTTCAGAGCTTTCCAGTTTTCTCACAACCCCCCTGAAGGGACTTGGTGGTCTCTAATTTGGAAGTGAAGGGTRGGAAAACTGAGAAATGTCATTAAAGGTTGAAGTGGTGGCAACAGCACCACACTCACGACATGATTTGGGAAATGTCAGCATTGTTGTCCAGAGAAGAATATTCAGGTTGGTTTCATCACACTGCCAGGAAAACAGGATGGAGTGAGAAATGAACAGAGGAGGAAGAGGTGGAGAAGGCAGGACTGCAGAAAGGTGAAGGGTTTGGGCAGTGTGAGAGTGGAAACAACTGCTCTGGGATGGGCTGGGCTGGGCTGGGCAGCCTCAGCTCAAATACTGGGAGCAGATTTGGGCACCATAATATCAGAAAGACATTGAACTATCAGACAGCATCCAAAGGAAGGCAACAAAGATGTTGATGGGCCTTGAGGGGAAGCTGTATGAGGAGCAACTGAGGCTACRTGGTCTGTTCAGCCTGGAGAAGGGGAGACTGAGGGGAGACTCCTCGCAGTTACAACTTCCTCAAGAGAGGAAGAGGAGGGGCAGCTCTGATCTCTTGATGACAGGGACAGGAGCCAGGGAACGGCTGGAGCTGGGCCAGGGCAGGCTCAGGCTGGAGCTCAGGGAAAGGTTCTTCCCCCAGAGGGTGCTGGGCACTGCCCAGGCTCCCCAGGGAATGGGCACGGCCCCGAGGCTGCCAGAGCTCCAGGAGCGTTTGGGCAGCGCTGCCAGGGATGCCCAGGGTGGGATTTGGGGTGTCTGTGCAGGGCCAGGAGATGGAATGGATGATCCCTGTGGGTCCCTTCCAGCTCAGGTTGTTCTGTGACACCCCGTGATGCTGAAGGTGCCTGCCCAGGGAATGTCCCCTGTGCTGGGGATCAGCCCATGAGTGCAGCACGGGGACACAGAGATCCCTTTCCATGGCACCACTGCCCATCACCTCTGGGGCCTCGCTGTGGCCCTGGCCAGCACCAGCAACGTGGTGCTGGCCCAGACCGAGCACTGAGCTGTGCTGAGCTCCCAGCTGCAGCCCGGGGACAGCACCCGGAGCAGAAGGGGCAGTTTGCCCCTGCCCCAGGCCCAGGGACAGCACAGTAACGAGCAGAGGCTGGAAATCACCCGTGGTGCCTCGTGAGGGTGCACTGAGCTCGCGAGGCTGCCGAGCTTCAATGGAGCTATAAAATGCATCCAGGCTTGATGGACTCTGCTGCCAGGCAAGCTCCTGTGGACGGGGAGAGCACGATGGAGACCTCCTGCCTTCCTGTCCCAACCTGCGGGGACCTAAATATAGACAGCCCTGACGGGCCTGGGCCGCTCCCCACCCGCTGCCTCAGCTGCACGCGGCAATTCCCACCCGCCAGCACCCAGCCAGGGCAGCCGGCAGGGCAGGGCTGGGAATTGCCTACAGGGTCACAGAATTAAGGTTGGAAAAGCCCTCTGAGATCAGAGCCCAACCATTCCCCCAGCACTGCCACCAAGTCCCCGAGTGCCACATCCACACAGCTCTTAAATCCCTCCAGGGATGGGGATTCCACCACTGCCTTCACCCTTTCAGTAAGGAATTTTTTCCCAATATCCAGTCTAGACCTCTCCTGGCTTTTTAGCATTTGAGTTGCACACCCCGGATTTACCTTTCCTGGACACACCTTTGATCCTCAGCACAACTGCCCGGGAGCAGGATCGGTGTGACGCTGCAGGGGAAGGCAGGAACACCCCTGGAACAGGGATGGGAGCCCTTTGGAGGAAGCAGTGGGGTGGTTCCCTCACGTTTTGAGGGCAGATATTAAGATGTAGTGCAAGGAATAGAAAGATCTTTAGCAAAGACCCAAGGCAAAATAATTTCCTGCTTGGACTGATTCTCCAAATCACCGTGAGCCACCGCAATCACGGAATCACAGAAATATAAATCAGGGTTGGAAGGGACCCACAAATATCATTGAAGCTCAACTCTCACTTCTCTTCCACCACCATGTAGGAAAACTGAAAACAACTGAAAACAACTGAAAACAACTGAAAACAACTCCAAAGATCATCACTGAGGGTGGGCACCTGTGCCTTGAAGCTTTGGTCACTTCAGCTGGCCCGGAGGAGTTTCGAATCTAGAACAGGTTCAGTGCCATGACTGCAAATCCCAGCTCAGCTCACTCCAGCCTTGCTGAACTTCCCAAACTTCCCAACGACTTCAGGGTTACAATTTTCCTCCCCCAGTCACCTGCACGCCTAAGCCTTCCCTTCAGAAGTGCCGTCAGTACTGAGGAACCTCAGGCCACCAGGACCAGCAGGATTTATCCCGTTCCAGTTCCCGAACAAACGGCAGCGTGCCTGGGGATGAGAGTGGCTGTGGATGTGCTCCTGGTCCGTGGCAAATGCCGGGAATGCCCCTTTTCCACAGTGGGTTAAGCTCAGTCCCATTGCCTGGGGTTTGCTGAGGGCACACAGGAGCTCTGCACAGCTCTGGCTGAGCCGGGAGGATTTGATCCCTCTTGTGCAATCCCCAGGCTCCATCCAGTCCCTCTTTTCCTGCGGTGCAGATGCTGCCTGCCTGCCCTGGGCTGGGCTGGGAGGTCCCATGAGTGAGGCACAGATGAATCCCTTCATCTCTTGCTCACTCATCAAGGAAAAGGGATGAAATGTGTGTCATGTGGTGAGCCCAGGCTTTGGGAAGTAACCCGTGGGATCCTGGAGAGAGAGGAATGTGCGAGAGCAAAGTCATTTCTGCATCCGTGCAGAGACTGATTATCCCGGGATTCCTGCTGGAAACGAGGTGTGCTGTGTGGGGGAGGGAGGTTTTTGGGAACAGCAGCACCCTCAGTCCAAGGATCCCATCCTCCAAACAGGGAGTTTTCCATCGAGAGTTCCACTGGCAGCTCCTGCAGAGCAGGGACCCTCTCCCTCTGCTCTGGGGCCCTGTGGGATGCAGCCTCAGCCCCACAGCCCTCTCCCACTGTGTCCCTGCAGGCACCAGGGAGCCAGGGTCTCTCCCACTGCTGGAAAAATACAGACTTAACCCAGTTCTCAGCTTCCCACCCATTCTTTACTCACCCTTCCTGCAGCAAATTTTGGCTCCCTCTACACCAAAAAAAAAAGGATAAACCCACCCCCGTGACATCTCCATCCCGCCCTGTGACATCCCCATCCACCCCTGTGACATCCCCATCCACCCCGTGACATCCCCATCCCGGTACAGCCAACCTGAAAGTCCCACAAGTGTCTTGGTAATAAATCAAAGCATTAAACATGAAGGGTTTGGGGTGGGGGAGGTGTTTTTGAGCCTGTATGTGATACCTCAGCTCTTCTCTGAGCTGCTGAAAGGTTCAGGAGACGGTGAGAGAACCCACAGRGACTTGGAAAGGCTGTGTCTCCCAAATCCTTGGACCTTCCTCGGGCAGGGAACAACAGAGAGAAGGTTTGGAATGGGAATTACCCTGAGATTTGTCCCCTCTAGGCTCGGGACAAGCTGTTCTTGGGGCCAATTTCCTTTACAAACCCCTGCGGGGAAGGCACCAGGTGTTCCCGGGAAGGATCCTGGCTGATGGAATTGAACTGCTGCTCTTGGAAATCCTTCTCCTGAATTTTCCCCTCACACAGCTGTTGCCATGTCCTGGAATATCCGAAATCCAGAGCTGTGCAGACACCCAGGGGTGCAGAGGGGCAGGACTGAGCCTGGATTATGGCTCCAGGACAGGACATCTTTGAGAAGATGTCCAAAACAATCAGGACTCACTGGTTTGCCTCCCTCAGGCAGGGAATAACAGAAAGCAGGTTCAGCATGAGAATTATCCTGAGGTTTGTCCCCTCTAGGCTCGGGACAAGGTGTTGTTGGATTTTCCCCTCACACAGCTGTTGCCACGTCCTGGAATATCTGAAATCCAGAGCTGTGCAGACACCGTGGTGTGCAGAGGGGCAGGACTGAGCCTGGATTGTGGCTGCAGGACAGGACATCTTTTGAGAAGATTCCCAAAACAATCAGGACTCACTGGTTTGCCTTCCTCAGGCAGGGAACACCAGAGAGAAGGTTCAGAACRGGAATTACCCTGAGATAGGCTCGGGACAAGCTGTTCTTAGGGACAATTTCCGGTACAAACCCCTGTGGGGAAGGCACCAGGTGTGCCCAGGAAGGATCTCTGTGCTGGAAGTGCAGCGTGGATTGACACCCAGCCAGGGATCCAGCAGGGTGGTGGCTGTCCCTGGGGACAAGTGGCAGAGGAGGAAGCACAGCCAGCATGGGGCTGCTCTTTGAGAAAAAGTCATTACATTTYGATTCCCAAGGGTGCTGTTGGCTCAAACGCTCTTCAGGCCTGATCTAAGTTGATTTAACACACCTAGAGTGGCCCGGTGGGTGCTCACAGCCCAAGGGTTGAGGTGCTGCTGCTCAGGCAAAGCTGTGAAATTCACATTTTCCCTGCACCCAGGCCAGCAGGATGGAACAACTAAAGCTGCACTGGAATATCCCTGGGAGATCCCAGCCCACCAGGGAGTGCTGCCAGCATTCCCAGCTGTCCTCTGCTTCACCTGGCTGGTGTTTTACACCTTCTCCTGATGGAATTGAACTGCTGCTCATAGAAATCCTGCTCTGAATTTTCTCCTCACACCTTCCACTGTCCCAGGCTGCTCCAAGCCCCGGCCAACCCGGCCTTGGACACTTCCAGGGATGCTTTGCTGGTGCATCTCAATCTCCCCAGGTCCAAGCCCTGCCTCTGCAGCAGATTTGTGGACCAAGAACTTCCCTCCCTCTCCCACTCTCAGTCCCATTTGAGCAGAAGCTGCTCTGGTGGCTTTTTGGGGGAAACTGATGCTGCAGCCCCCCYACTTTCTGTGGCTRCACAAACCAGCTCTCCCCAGGCTCTCTGACCTCCTCTCTTGCAGTCCTGATGACGAAAAGTGATGTAGAGCTTTGGGTTCCGGGAAGGAGGCCAATAAACCACCCACCTGCTGCTGGGAGGGAGCCATAAAACGGGGATTGTCATTCTGCAATTGTATCAAAAGTCCCACGAGATTTCATCATTGTGTGATGAGAGTTTCGGCTCTCCTGAACGGGGCACAAATGAAAATATTTATTGCGAAGCATTAGAAGAAACAGCGGAGCAAAGATTAAAGGAAGGTATTTATTGATGAAGGAGGGCGGTATCAGGATCGGCCAGGTCAGCGCTCAGGAATGTGCATTTGCATAAGGAGCTGCTGAGTCAGCATGGGAAGGATGGGGAGGATGGGGCAATACCTGGAGGCCTTTCTACCCAGGAACGGCTGTGTCTCATTTCCCCGGAAATTAATTCTTAACTGAATGAGATGAAACAGCCCCAACAGGGAAATCAGTGAGACCTGATTGTTTTGGGAATCTTCTCAAAGATGTCCTGTCCTGGAGCCATAATCCAGGCTCAGTCCTGCCCCTCTGCACACCACGGTGTCTGCGTAGCTCTGGATTTYRSATATTCCAGGACATGGCAACAGCTGTGYGAGGGAAAAATTCAACAACACCTTGTCCCAAGCCTAGAGGGGAAAAATCTCAGGGTAATTCCCATTCCGAGCCTTCTCTCTGTTGTTCCCTGCCTGAGGAAGGCAAACCAGTGAGTCCTGATTGTTTTGGGCATCTTCTCAAAGATGTCCTGTCCTGGAGCCACAATCCAGGCTCAGTCCTGCCCCTCTGCACCCCTGGGTGTCTGCACAGCTCTGGATTTCAGATATTCCAGGACATGGCCTCCTTCCTGGAACCCAAAGCTCTACATCACTTTTTGTCATCAGAACTGCAAGAGAGGAGGTCAGAGAGCCTGGGGAGAGCTGGTTTGTGCAGCCACAGAAAGTGGGGGGGCTGCAGCATCAGTTTCCCCCAAAAAGCCACCAGAGCGGCTTCTGCTCAAATGGGACTGAGAGTGGGGGAGGGAGGGAAGTTCTTGGTCCACAAATCTGCTGCAGAGGCAGGGCTTGGACCTGGGGGGACTGAGATGCACCAGCAAAGCATCCCTGGAAGTGTCCAAGGCYGGGTYGRMCGGGGCTTGGAGCAGCCTGGGACAGTGGAAGGTGTCCCTGCCCGTGGTAGAGCTGAGCTTTAAGGTCCCTTCYCAACCCRAACCATTCCGGGGCTCTGTGCAAGCTGACAAATGGAAATTTACAGGTATTAGCAAGTCCTTCCAGACTATCAGGCCCATTAGTTTATTTATCACTAAATAAATACCTCGGTATCTGCAGGTACTGAGTGGCTGGGCCCGTTCTGGTATCACAGTGCCCTACTTTGCCAGGCCCGACCCACGAGCAGGCTGGGCTCGGCTGTGCCTGCTGGGCTGGGAACGGGGCTGGCTCTGTCCTTATCTGTTATCAGATCGCTACAGCTTTGCTCAGGCACGAGGGTGCCGTGGGAGGGCCTCACCTCGAGATAACAGGGCTTGAAAGGGCTGAGCAGGGATGGAGAGCAAACAGCGGGCAGGAGAACCGGGGCTGGGAGCTGCGGGGCTGCCGGGGCAAACTTTGCCCTGGTGAGTGTGGGGAGCCCAGGAGCAGCCCTGGCCTCTGTGTGTCACCATCAGGTCTGCGCCTGGAGCGGGCAGAGGTTGGCACTCAGGAGGAATTCCAGAGGTTTCCCCCTGAGGATGGCAGCCGGGCGATCCCCACCCTGAGGAGCCCAAAGCTCCATCTGCGTGGGACACGCTGTGCCTGGTGCTCCTGAGGGGACACCCGGCTGTGCCAGGGCTGTGGTGCTGGACACAGAACCACAGAATCCCAGAATCCCAGAATCCCAGAATGAGCTGGGCTGGGAAAGACCTTTGAGATCATCGAGTCCAACCTGTGACCGGACACACCCTTGTCACCCAGACCACGGCACTGAGTGCCACATCCAGGCTTTGCTTAAACACCTCCAGGGATGGGGACTCCAAACCTCCCTGGGCAGCCCCTGCCAAGGCCTGACCACCCTTTCCATGGAGAAATTCCTGCTGATGTCCACCCTGAGCCTCCCCTGGCCCAGCCTGAGGCCATTCCCTCTCCTCCTGTCCCTGTTCCCTGGGAGCAGAACCCGACCCCCCCGGCTGCCCCCTCCTGTCAGGGAGTTGTGCAGAGCCACAAGGTCCCCCCTGAGCCTCCTTTTCTCCAGGCTGAGCCCCTTTCCCAGCTCCCTCAGCCATTCCTGGGGCTCCAGCCCCTTCCCAGCTCCGTTCCCTTCCCTGGACACGTTCCAGCATCCCACCACCCGACCCTCCTGCTGCAGAAGTGCCAAGGCCAGTGAATGTTCTCTCCTGCCAGGAGCTGAAGTGTCCAACTGTGTTCCTGTTCCGCAGGTGCCTGGAGCCAGGCTGGGTTTGGAGCCAGGCTGGGTTTGGAGCCTGGCTGATTTCTTCATGTGAAACACCAGTAAAGGCACGTAACTGAGGGCATCACTTCTAGAGTTATCCCAAGGAAGTCAAGCAAAGGAAAAGAAGTTTGAAGCTGAGTTTATTGATCAAAACACCCCTCTGTGAGGTGTGGCCGAGCCCACAGCACTGCAGGGTGTCCTCTGCTTTGGTGCAAGGACTGGGGGAAATTCGGAATTAAGGAATTAAGCAGCAGGTRTTGCCTCTGCAGGCAGAGAGGGGCTGCCCAGTGTGGCTGCTCTGACCAACACCCACCAGCAGCTTTTCAATAAGAGCAGGAAACACCCATCTSCAGGAGCTCCCAAGGCCTGCCAGCCCACAAATTGGGGTCAGAGACTTTGGCCACCCTTCCAGGCAAGCTGACACACAAGGACATTCCTTCACTTCACATTCAAATGTAATAATGTGTTTTATTGTCTTCTGTTTCTGCAGCTCTGCTCCRTTACCGCCAATCGATGCTTTCAAGCAAACACATCCTTCTGCCCTTAAATSTTTCAGCCCTAAAGCTGACACAGCCTCCCTTTCCAGCCTGCTGAGCGTGTGGTGGTGCTGAAACCTCRGAGCAGGGGCCTCCTGTCAGCACCAGGCTCTCAGCGATGCCTCCTGGAAAGCTGGAGAGCAGCAGGGATCCGCACCACGGCCCTTGGACCACCTTGGAGCTGCTCTCGTGGTGTCAGTTCCTCACACGGCCAGGAGGGCAGGACTGGACCCCGAGGGAATTTGTCTCGCTGCTCCTGCTCCGTGTAGGGACACACAAAAGTTACCTGGAGATCATTCCTCCTCCCCACCATTCATTATTTTTCCAGCATTTTTCCTGAATCTCGGGAAAATTGCATGCAGCGCCCATGGCAGGTGCTCCGTGGGTCTGGAAATAAATTATTATCCGGAAATAAATTTATTCCCACACCCACCAAGATGGTGCTGACTCTTCTCCAGCTCAGGCCCAGCTGCAGTGAAACTGAGCAATTAAATTATGCAGGAATGTGAGAAAACCGTTCTGCAGGTGTGATGCTTCCTGATCTCCCTGGGATTCGTGGGATTCRGAGCCAACCTCTTCAAGGAGGTGCAGGAAGAAGTTGGTTTGAGGGGGAAAAAAATGCAGGATGGAGCACAGGATTGACAGTGGACATTGAGAACCTGATCTGCTCAGGAGAGCTTCTGAGAATAAATACCCAGAGTATAAAATAATAAATAATACAATAATAATTAAAATAATAATTAAAATAATAACTAAAATAATAAAATAATCAATAATAAAATAACAGATATCCAGATACCTGTTTGGAGATATTCCAAATATTTCCCGTCTCCCATCCCCCAGCACAGGGAAAGCAGGCCCAGGGCTTGGCAGCACAGGGTTTGGTCACCAGGATCTGGGAATGGAACTGATTTGGTTTGGTCTGGAAATGATTTGGGAATGGTTTGTGCTCAGGCTGTGCCTCCAGCCGGGGGCTGGCAGCCTCTGAGGGGCTGATGGGCTCATCCCTGAGGCTGTCCTGGCACGTGGCCACGCTGGGACTGGGCCTGGGCGAGTCCAAGCCCCTGAGGCCACCGGGAGCTGTGGCCCAGCTGGTCCCTGGCRTGGGCGAGCCACAGGAACCCAAACTGGACACTGACCACAGGGTCTGCTGGCCCTGGAGACTCACAAAGGTCATTCCATGAGAGACCTCGGGGCCATGCAATGCCCCAGGGCAGGAAATTTTACATTTCAGCATCCAATTTTACATTTCAGTCTCCAATGTTACATTTCAGCATCCAATTTTACATTTCAGTCTCCAATTTTACATTTCAGTCTCCAGTTTTACATTTCAGTCTCCAATGTTACATTTCAGCATCCAATTTTACATTTCAGTCTCCAATTTTACATTTCAGTCTCCAGTTTTACATTTTGGCATCCCTTGTCTCATTGGCTGCATTCTTGTCATGGCTTGGAGTGAGACATCTACAGCAAAACCTCAAGCCCTGAAGTTAAACCTGGTTATTTAGCACCACAACTGCACAAAAAAAGTCTGGACTAGATAAAGTTTGATTAATTAGGGCGTGCAAACCACATCCCCCACGAGGTACACAACAGCCTGGACAGACTCAGAGGTTCCATCGCTGCTATCACCAGAGCAGCTTCAGCTTCCCAGGCCTAAAGCTCTCCATGCTTGGTTTAGGAAATGATGACGAAAACCTCCAGCCCTGGGTTTTAATGAGGCCCAGGAGCAGATTTCAGGTGCAGCTGAGGGCAGCAGCAGCTCTGTCACCGAGGGAGCCCCTCGCTCCCTGTCACATCTCCGGTGACATCTCTCACACCTGGCACGCCGATACTCCCCACTCGTTACCTGAGCTCGGAATTAATTTGCTGCCTGTGCTTTTGGGAAGTCCCGGCTGATTTTCCTGCTCCCCTGACACCTCTGACATTTTCCCTGCTCTCCTGTTTTCTGCTCGTGCCACTTTAGCCTAATTTGAGTCAAGGTGCAGCCCACGCTGTTGGCACAGGGAACGCTGCTCCGGTTTTCAGCATCTGTCCTACACATTTAATTTACATTTAACCCACCCTGCTCGAAGGTTTAAAGTGGAAAGGTTGCAGTCATTACCTGCAGAAAGCCAATTTATGGGTGGTGTGAACACTGAGGTATTTATGCCTCAGGCCAGAGTCCTGTCCTGTCCCAGGGAAAGCAGCTCTGAGCTGTGAGGAGGAGGAGGAGGAGGAGGAGGAGGAGGAGGAGGAGGAGGAGAAGGAGGAGGAGGACAGATATCCCCAGCAGCACTGCTGGCCTGGGAGAGGCATCCCAGTGACACGGTGACATCCAATCTCTCCTCTGGCAGGGTTTAAAACTCATTTCTGATGCTCACTGAGGGTAAATGGAGTGTTTCCGTGGAAATGCTTTGGTGTGGACAGAAATTGTCCTGTATTACACCCAAAATCTGCAGGTGATGGAGAACCCACACCCTGTGGTTCAGCCTGGCTGCCCCCTCAGAGATCTGCTTTGCCTCTGGCTAATTACAGGCCGTAATCAAGCCACTTCTCAGCTAATCAGTCCCCTCTGTGAGCACGTGCTCTGCCTAAATTCCCCCTTATGCCTTCAAACTGGAATATTCATCATTATTTCATATTTTCTGGGATATTTTCACCCTGGAAAAGGCTGGGTTCCACTGCTGGGCGTGGGATTTTTGTGTTGGTGTAGTCAGAACGCTCTGCCCACCCTTCAGAATAATAACAAATAATAATAGATAACAGACACAGCTGTTGCTGATTATTTTAGGAGTTTAGCATTCCTGAAAAGAAGGGATGGAGAAATGCTGTTGTTGCRCAGAAATCTTAATAATTATTTCCAAACTCATGTATTTTTATTAAAAAAATAAATCCTGGACATCATTATTAACAGATTTTTTAAGCTGAAATAGACTTAGAGAAATGAGATTTTGTCCCACTAGAACAGGGTGTTCAGAGCCCTGAGGTCACATCCTTCTGTCAACAGAGAGGCAAAACCTCATGTGTTAAATGTTTCTAACCTGAAGCATCACTGTAGTGGTTTGAAGCAAATTATACGATACTTTTTTTTTTTGGTTTTTTTCTTGTGAGATAAGCATTAAGAGAAAAAACAAAGCAGGCACAAAACTTGACAGAATAGAAGAGATTTATTAACAGACTTAAGATAAAGAAGGCAACAACATGTTAAACTTTTAGAACTCTTTCTCTCTCTCACTTTTCCCCTCTCCTAATTAGTATCACAATTTAGGAAAGGGAGGAAAAAAAGGGTTTTCCCTCTTGCTTTACGTGGTTTTACAAACTGCCACCATTTGCAGGTTTGCTTAGAATTACACAATCTCTGCTAAGGTGCAACACATCTCTTCTTCATGAGCCCTCTCACAGCTTTTTTAACTGTAAAACACAGGCC
>RAHM01000253.1:242886-288057 GCA_003713295.1 Parotia lawesii
AGGGAAGGGAAGGGAAGGGAAGGGAAGGGAAGGGAAGGGAAGGGAAGGGAAGGGAAGGGAAGGGAAGGGAAGGGAAGGGAAGGGAAGGGAAGGGAGCCTTAAAACTCATCCAGCTTCCACCAGGGACACCTTCCACTGTCCCAGGTTGCTCCAAGCCCCATCCAGCCTGTCCTTGGACACTTCCAGGGATCCAGGGGCAGCCACAGCTGCTCTGGGCAACTTCGGCCACTGGACAAATACTTCAGCAAACAACCCAAAAAAATTAATTAAAACCAATTAAATACCCATCATGCCAAGCTTTTTTTCTGCTTGAAGCCAGCAACGCCCAGACCTCAGAGCTGTGTCTGCAGAGCCCTGAGTGGGACCCACGTGGGGCTGCTCAGTTTGGCGGCACAGACCAGCCTGGACATGGTCGGGTGGTGGCACTGAGTCCCTGCTCAGTGGCAGCTCAGCCCCAGGGCTGCTGTAAATCCCAGCGGGGTCCATCTCCCCGACAATTCCAGCCCCAGGGATGCACCCAGCCTGCTCAGGATGGGTTGACCCCTCTGAGCTACAGAAATCAGGAGTTAATGAGCAGTGGCAGGTCCCCAGGCTCTGCAGCCACAGCGGCTCAGCCGAGCTGTTGTGGTCACACCTGGCTCCCTGCAGGCTCACCTGGCCACGGGTAACGTGGTGCGGCCTTCCCTGGGGCATTCCGGCCCTGGGAAACTCTGCCTTGGCCTCTGGAGTGAGGGAGGTGTCCAGGAAAACCCAGGCTGCCTGTCCTGGCCTCCAAAATCAGGCTCTGGGACTCGTCTGGGCTCAGAGGAAACCATAGGAAATTCCTCAGACACAGAAAAATGAGCTCAGCCCAGAGAAACCACAGCTCATCCCTGCTCCCAGGAGAGGCACATCTCATTCCAGGACGTCTGGAGTGGTCCTTTATCCCACACCAGCTTCTCATCCTCCCCATGGGAACTGGAGCTGTGGAGTTTCATCCCCTGGACGTCATTTAGCGTTTGGAATCTTCTGTAATTCCGGATTTTGTTCCTTTGGATGTGCACCTTGGTTGGGAAGCTCTGGGACACAGTTCCTTGTCCACACGGCTTAAAAGACAGCGACTCGTCCCAGGTGAATGCTGAGATTGGGGGAAATTTAAATTATTTTATTCTTTATGTATAGTTGAAAGTGGAATCTGGAAAACATATGGAATCTGACAAAATCTCGTTTCTCCAAGTCTATTTTAGCTTTAAAAATCTGTTAATAATGATGTCCAAGATTTTTTTTTCAATAAAAATACATAATTTTGCAAAAAATTACTTTATTGAACTTTCTGTGTTGAGGTAATAGAGTAAAACCTGACATTTTACACTCAGTGTTTTTCTGTAAGTGGAAATTTTTTCCTTTAAACTTGAGTTTTGAAGGAAAAAACTGAAGTGAGCTCATGGGTTTCTTGTAGTGATAGGATAACAGCAGCTCCCTGGTGGCCTGGGGACTCCTTGGCTGCATCCAAAACACCCCTTGGCTCTCATTCCAACCAGATCTCAAAGTGCTGTTGATGTTGATGTGCTGTTTGTTCCTTCTCCTCTGCCGCCGCACCTCCCTGAGGACAGCTCTGTCTCTTTGTTTTTCATGGCCAACTTTCCCCATTTTTGAAGGCTGGGGGAGTCCCCACTGTCCCCAGGGGACCCCCATGATCCATCCTGGGTCTCTGCTCTGCCCTTCCTCTCCTGCTGAGGTTCCTGCGACCCCTGACAATGCTGGGCTCCCGCCTAACTCTCCATAAGYACCTGGAAGGGATTAGCAGGCCCTTGCAAAGTTTATTCCTTAGTTCTGGTGTTAACCTAGGCCAGAGGTTGTCCAGCCTGGTCTGAGTTCGATGCACAAAGTCACAGAATCACTGAGGTTGGAAAGGGCCTTAAAGATCGTCGGGTCCAACCATCCCCCAGCACTGCCAGTGTCCCACTGACCGTGTCCCCACGTGCCACATCCCCATGGCTTTAAAATSCCTCCAGGAATGGTCATTCCACCACTGCCCTGGAACTTGACAACTCTTTCCATGAAGAAAGTTTCCCTGAGATCCAACCCAAACCTCCCCTGGCCCAGCCTGAGGCCATTCCCTCTCCTCCTGTCCCTCTTCCCTGGGAGCAGAGCCCGACCCCCCCCTGGCTGCCCCCTCCTGTCAGGGAGTTGTGCAGAGCCACAAGGTCCCCCCTGAGCCTCCTTTTCTCCAGGCTGAGCCCCTTTCCCAGCTCCCTCAGGAATTCTCCAGCCCCTTCCCAGCTCCGCTTGCTTCCCTGGACTTGCTCCAGCCCCTCAGGGTCTCCCTTGCTGTGAGGGGAAAATCAAAGAGTGGGAGAAAATGTGAGGGGAAAAGAAAGTGAGAGAAGGTTGGGGAAGGCTCTGCTGCAGAGCTTTTCCCTTCTGGATCCTCCTTTTCCCCAGGCTGAGCCCCTTTCCCAGCTCCTTCAGCCGTTCCTGGGGTTCCAGCCCCTTCCCAGCTCCGTTCCCTTCCCTGGACATGCTCCAGCCCTTCCATGTCCTTCTTGTCATGAGGGGCCCAGAACTGACCCCAGAATTCGGGGAGTGGCCTCCCCAGTGCATTCCCAGGCTCTCGGTGCTGCTCACACCAGAACAGGATTTGGGTCTTTCCTGCTGCTCCTTTGACAAAGGTGAGGCCTGAACTCCCCAGGGCTGAAAAGCAACCCGGGGGTCAAGCTCCTGCCTGGGGTCAGGATAAAAACAAAGGATAAAGCAGCCCCTTCAATTCCCGCTCCCGAGCACCAGCCAGGTCTGGAGAGGAGGTGAAACCCCAGCTCCTGTGGGAAAGTGGGATTGGAGGCCCCAGTTTGGGACTGGTTTAATGGAAGGAGGAGCAGCTGCTTTCTAACAGGAAGGATTTACACTGCCTGTTCTCCACCCTTCCACGCTTTCCCCATTTTTCTCAGGCTGCTTGAGAGTTCATCCCAGACATCCCCGTGGGCTGCTCTGGGAGCAGTGAGTGAGCAGGTGATGCAGTTGTCCTCGTCAGAGTGAAAATGGGAAGTAGAGGTGGCTTTCTCGCTTTTCATCCATTCCCGGGGCTCCGGAATTCAAACATGCCCATGGCACAGCCTGGGAGGTGTCTGCACTCACAGCTCAGCTCTCGATCTACACTTTCCACCTCTGTGGCCTTTCCACCCCTGTTTTAAACCAAGGTGCCCCCAGGCTTGCAGGGCTGGAATGACAGAGGTTTGTCCCCTGGCAGGAGCTCCAGCTCCCGGTGTGAACTGCTGGAGCAGCCCCCCCTGACCGGAGCAGTGCCCGTGGCACAGGGCAGCGAGCAGTGACGGCTGCGGATGGCCCTGCCAGCCCTCAGCTCCTCTCTCCTGCCAGACAGGCTGGCTGGGGACAGTGACACAGTGACCAGGGGCACCGCAGCTCTCACTTGCCCGTGGCACCTGCCCAAAAGAATTAATCAGAGTCACTCGGCAGCTGCCTCGGAGGAGCCACCACAGTGCTCCCTGCCAGGATGGCGGGGCTGCAGACAAAGGGGACGCTGTTTGGGGGTTTGTTGATGCCAGATGTGTTCATTATCTGTCTCCCAGGATCAGAGGAGTGTCTGGAAGGGCTCAGCAGCCGTGGGGATGATGCTCTCTGGCAGTGTCGATGTCCTGACAAGGGCAGAGGGAGCCCTAGGGAGCTGCTGCTCAGCGAGGAGAGGAGACACTTGGGAGAGCAAGGCCAAGCCGTGCTGGGACTGTTGTGGTCCCATCCCGCAGCCACTGAGCCTTCCTTCCCTCTGCTGCCCAGCAGCAGGAATCTCCACAGCCAGCCCTGCGGGGTGTGCCTTGTTCCAAGGGGAGGAAACAGCACGGCCTCTCCGCTCACCTCCCTGCCCAGAACCGCTGCAAGAATCACAGAACCACAGAATGAACAAGGTCGGAAAAGACCTTTGAGATCATCAAGTCCAACCTATGCCCTAACCTAACACCTCCTCATCAAGTAAACCTCGGCACTGAGTGCCACGTCCAGGCTTTTTTTAAACACGTCCAGGGAGGGTGACTCCACCACATCCCTGGGCAGACCATCCCAGTGCCCAATCACTCTTTCAGGGAAGAATTTTCTTCTGACGTCCAACCTAAATTTCCCCTGGTGCAGCTCAAGGCTGTGTCCTCTCGTTCTGCCAGTGGTTGCCTGGGAGAAGAGACCGACCCCCACCTGGCTACGGCCTCCTTTCAGGGAGGTGTAGAGAGTGATCAGGACTCCCCTGAGCCTCCTTTTTTCCAGTCTAAACAACCCCAGCTCCCTCAGCCGTTCTTCATAGGGTTTGTGCTCCAAACCCTTCAAGAAAAGCCCCTTTGGAGCACAAAAGGGGCAGCCAGAGCAATGAACACCCCTGACAATTAAATTCTAATCACAGTTATCCTGTCATCCCTGGGGCTCCCAGGTGACTGCCCCAGCAGCCAGGCAGAGCTGCTCTGTGAGTTACGGAGCCAACAAAAGCACATAAACATGAGGATTGTCCCGAAGTGCTGATCACAGATAACTCAGAAGGAGGGCGTTAAAGCATCTCCTGAATGCTCAGCATCCGTGGCTGCGCTCCAAAGCCTTCCCATGGACAGTTGACCTCTGGTTGAGCAACTGGGGAAGCATCTGGAGGTCAGGACCACCACCCCTGCTCTGGCCACATCTCGTTGTCCTCTYTGTCAGAGGAGATGGCATGTCCTTTGTCTGCGCCCTCATCTGGCTGTGGACTGGGGCAACTGGGATTCCTCACAGGAGGAACTGGTGCTGTTGAAGCATTTGCTTGGCAACAAAGGTTTCTTAGGCCCAGGATGGTGTCTCTGGCAGGGTGTGGAGAGGGTGAGGGGATTGGTCACTCCAAAACAACACAGAGGTTTCGGCATTAGCAGAGGCACGTCCAGGCCAAGTCACAGCTGAGCTTCATTTGAAGCAGGAGCTGGGATTTGTTCTTCTCTGTGTGTGATGAACTGTTCCAGGAGGGCACAGTTCCTCTTCTCCCTGTGTGATGAACACCCCAACCACAGGCTGTTCCCAGAGGGATCGGTTCCTCTTCTCCATGTGTGATGAACACCCCAACCACAGGCTGTTCCAGGAGGGAACAGTTCCTCTGCTGCCTGGATGCTCCCTGGCTCCAGAGCCTTACTCAGAATTTCTGGTGGGGAAAGAGTGCTGAAGCTGAACCGACAAGACGTTGCTGCTCCTGGAAGGAGGAATTGATGCTGATACTCAGTTCTTTATGGAGCAGATCGAAAACAGGGCTCACCTGGAGGAAAATGTGCAGGAGGTTTTCTGATCCCCCTGAACTTGCCAGGCTTTTCTCTGGTAACTGCACTCTGATTTGTGCCCGGGCTGCACACCCTGGTTCTGATCTCCTGGATTCGCCCATCCTAATGAGCTCACATCACCCATTATTCACTGCCTGGACCTTGTTTCGTGGACATTTGGGGATCTGTGACATCCATCTTGCCCTTCCTTTACAGGAGCCTCAGTGCAGCCACCTGTGTCTGGAAGCAGCTTCAGCAAGGCCACCAAGGGCTCTCCAACATCAAATACCCACCCTGGGAGCTGGGGGGCTGCAGCCAACAAACACAGGGGGGCCAGGAGAGCTCTGGTCATGGTGACAGGACACCAACTATGGTGACAGCCCTCAGCTGGGTAAAGATCCCAAGGCCTGCAAATTTCCAGGACAAGTTGGATCACCTGAGAGCACTGAGAGAGGCCAGCAGGAGCCGGGTCTGTCTTTAATTCTGCACCCGTTTTCTTTTTCCAGTCCTCTCTTACTCACTATCAATTTTTTCTTGGTCACCACTGGCCTGGCTGCCTCCTTTGAACCATCAGCCAGAGGGACCTGATAGATCCAACCACTGAAAATGGTGACGTCTCTGGGACTGCACTGCCAGTTTAATGAAAACTTCAGGAGTTTCACTCCTGAAGCCCTGAAACTGGAGTTCTTGTGCCCACTGAACCAGGATGTGTCACAGACTCAGTCACTGTGCCCAGACCTGGAGCAAGAACCTGAGACAGGCCTGGGCTGTGTCCTCAAAGCAGCACATTCCTGTCTGAATTTCACAGAGTCTGCTCCACTGCCTGACAGAGGAAGTGAATTCCACAGCTGCTGCCCCTGTGGAAAAGGCTCTTCTCCAGCCACCCACGTCTGCAGCCAAGTTTTCCAGCCACGAGGTGCCTGGGATGCATTATTTCTGGGAAGTGCTCCTCAGCTGCCTGTGGGAAACTTGTTTGCTGTGAAAAATCTCAGGTTGGGTAACCAAACACGGACCTTCCAGTCTTGTGTGGAAATCTTGGCCAAACCCTGGCTGTTGCTACCCAAGATGCTCCCGGCTGATGTGCGAGCTCAGAAATTGCTCAGCTCCCATCCTGTCACGGGGACTTTGGTAATCCTRGTGGATCCCTTCCAGCTCAGGATGTTCTGTGACTCTGATCCTGCGATAGGGGAAGTTTAGTGGTCATTCCTTCGAGACAAAGTGCTTCCAAGGAAAAACATCTCCCAGCCTTGTCCAGAACACAAATCCCAGGTGCCCTCTAAGTTCTGAGGAATTCAGTGCAGCTGACACGCTCGGTACTCACTGCTGGTTTTTCTTCAGTGGCAAGAGCATTGCCTGGGCTGTAAAAGGAATCACTTGACTGATGTTAATAAACTGACAGATCAGAAATGGCAGCAAATGAGAGGCTGAGGCTGAAAATGCTCACCGGGCTGCAACAGCTCTGCACGTTGTGTCAATCCACTCCGTTAACTGCAAGGAAGAATCCAATTTATTCCCAGGCCTGGCATGATGAATAAGTCATTTCCCAGGATGGGAGTGAGGAGAATTCCTCAAAACACACCAGGCAATTCAAAGAGAGCCTTTTGGCACTAATAAGTGTAGAGAGAAAAAAAGAAGGGGAAAAAAAAGGTTCCATTTTGAGAGTGATTGTCTTCTCTCTGTTGAGCAATTTCATTTTATCTTTACACTCTAAGTTAGGATCTGGGTTTTTTTTTTTTCTTCCCCATCAAGAAAGGTGTCTGTGCTGACAGGAACTGGCCTGGATCACTTTGTGTGGTGTGGGGGGCTGCGTTCCCCCTCAGAGGCACTTCCAGCAATGTTCCGTGAGCAGTGCCTGCCGATAGGCGCGGGGGAGATCCGAGGCAGAGAATTTCCATGGTGCATCCTCAGAGGCTGAGCCGTTTGCTTGATAAAATTTCATACTTTTAACCCTCATTCCTTGTTTCCATCAAATAGGTGGAAGGGAAAATATTCCTGCTGACTTTAAACACCACTGGGGGTCTGTCAGAGCTCTGTGACTGCACAGGAGAGGTTTGATCCACTGTGGGATCCTGCCTTCCAGTGGGATCCTGCCTTTCCAGTGGGATCCTGCCTTTCCAGTGGGATCCTGCCATTCAGTGGGATCCTGCCTTTCCCGGGCTGTGACCTGTTCAAACAGAGCCCTGTGTCCAACACCAGGTGCTGGCCCAGAGTGGGAATGAGCACGTCCCCATCCCCCTGAGCAGCACATGGCATTTGTCACCCATCCTGTCCCCATGAGGGGCTGACAGTCTCTCTCTACATCTCCCTGTGAGGGTGCTGAGGCCCTGGCACAGGGTGCCCAGAGGAGCTGTGGCTGCCCCTGGATCCCTGGCAGTGCCCAAGGCCAGGCYGGACACTGGGGCTGGGAGCAGCCTGGGACAGTGGGAGGTGTCCCTGCCCATGGCAGGGGTGGCACTGGATGAGTTTTAAGGTCCCTTCCAGCCCAAACCAGTCTGGGATTCTGTGATTCCGTGATTCCATGGTTATATCATCTTGGCCTGCATTCTGCGGATAAAGGGAAAAGGGCTGTTCCAAATATCCAAACATCCTTAAAATTGGGAAATTTTGGTCCTGGCTTCCGATAGACCCTACACCTAAGGGCTTTTCCAAATATCCAAACATCCTTAAAATTGGGAAATTTTGGTCCTGGCTTCAGATAGACCCTACACCTGAGGGCTGGGGCAGTCACTGGGGTCAGGTAGAGGTCAGTTTATTCAAAGGTTAACAGCAAAGAAAATCCAGTAACTCCTGGGGCCAAAGCTTGGGAGCAGAGGCAAATCTGCTGAAGAATGAATTACGGGAGAAACACATTGAAAATACAATTAACCCTGACCCATTTGCGAAAATCCCCAAATCCCAGAATCCTAGAATAGTTTGGGTTGAAAGGGACCTCAAAGCCCATCCAGTGCCACCCCTGCCATGGGCAGGGACACCTCCCACTGTCCGAGGCTGCTCCAAGCCCCATCCAACCTGGCCTTGGACACTTCCAGGGATCCAGGGGCAGCCACAGCTTCTCTGGGCACCCTGTGCCAGGGCCTCTCCACCCTCCCAGGGAACAATTCCTTCATGTCAGAAGTGGATATTGGGATTCCCTCTGAACAGGGCTACAGCAGGTCCTGCCTTCCCCAGCCCCTTCCCCGCTGCCCTGCACAGCCCAGGGCAGTCCCACGGGGCGTGAGCTGCCCGTGCCGTGTGGCAGTGGCCGGGGGAGTCCCTTTTCCAGCAGGCTCCTTGCCCAGGCAGAGCTCTGTGCCACCCCAGCAGAGCCAGCTGCACGTGCACAGCACTTGAGAGGCGCTGTGAGTGWCTTTCGTGTCACGGAAATTATCCCGACCAGCGTTTTAATGGGATTATTGTTGGGTTTGGGACTGGGATTATCACAGCAAGCAGAAATGCAGCGAGGAGCAGGGCGTGCATGAGCCAGGGCAGAGCCTCTGTTCAGTKCTGCGTGGGGAAGGCGGGTGAGCTCCCATCTCAGCTCAGCTGCACTTTCACCCTTTTCACACGCAGGAAAAAGGGAATATTGAGGAACACCCGGGCCAAACCTGCAGAGCTGGTGCACATTCCCTGCTCACAGCCTTCCTGCCCTCCTGCACCCCTTGGAGCTGGAGCCTGGCAGTGAGCACCAGCCCCAGCCCCAGCCCTGGCAGCCTCCGAGGGCACAGACAAGTTCTCTCACGCACGCACCAGGGTGTTTTCACCAGATCCACCCTTAAAAGGACATCTTCTCCCAAATGACTGGGGCAGAACAAGCCTTAGCTCTGCTCTCTGTGGTGCTGCTCGCTCCTGGTTGCACAGCAGCAGGAAGAGCTGTTTCCATGAGCAAAGCTCATCCCCCTCTCGCCTTTACCGCCCTTCACATGCACCGAGTTCAATTTATTGATGGGTTATATAATGCCACCGCAGCTTCAGGCGTGCTTTGTCCCCATCCTATTTTTACCAGCCAGCCTCTCTTTGTCCATTTTTCCCTGAGCTGAAGGCTCAGGCCTCTCTGCTGCCAGAGCTGTTCGGGTTTTGCAATCTGCGCTTGGAATTTAGAGCCATTAACCCGAGCGCTGATGATTTCCTGATGAACGCTGAGGAGCTGTGGGCAGTGCATCCCTCTCCTCTYACATTACTGACCCGGGGACGCTTTTCTCCACACCAGAGTTCAACATTCACATTCAGCAGTCAGCGGGTGACAGGTCCCAGCAGTACCAAAGGAYTCGACAGAGGCAGGAATATTTTTAGGCAATCCTTTGGGATGAGCCAGGTTCTCCTGCACAAATGTAGGATGCTACATGATGATACAATTCCTGCACAATGTGGGATGCACAAATGTAGGAGCAGAGTTGATGCTGGAGGCCTCGTGGAACTGGTTGTGAAACATCATCGGTTTTCAAAATAATGTATGATAATGTGCTGATGCACAAGAGATCATTGCCAAGGATCTGTAACACGGCCCTGGATGCCCTCAGAGGGATAAAGGATTAATCACCAGCTGGCCATGGATCGATCAGGGGCCAGTGAGCCAGTGACAGTTTGTGAATTCACACTGAGGGCACTGGTTTGGGTTTTTTGCCTTTATTTATTTATTTATTTATTTTATTCTGGAGTGCTGGGTGCCAGAATTTGGGCTGACCCTTCCCAGAGCTGTGGGGGTACCCTGAGAAACAAGTCAGTGACCTAAAAAATGCTCCCTCTAAAACCATAAAGAGTGATTTGGGATTGAAGGGACCTTAAATCCCATCCCATCCCACCCCTGCCATGGCAGGGACACCTCCCACTGTCCCAGGCTGCTCCCAGCCCCAATGTCCAGCCTGGCCTTGGGCACTGCCAGGGATCCAGGGGCAGCCACAGCTGCTCTGGGAATTCCATCCCAGCCCCTCCCCACCCTCCCAGRAAACAATTCCTTCCCCAAGATCCCATCCAGCCCTGCCCTCTGGCACTGGGAAGCCATTCCCTGTGTCCTGTCCCTCCCTGCCTTGGCCCCAGTCCCTCTCCAGCTCTCCTGGAGCCCCTTCAGGCCCTGCAAGGGGCTCTGAGCTCTCCCTGGWGCCTTCTCCTCTCCAGCTGAGCACCCCCAGCTCTCCCAGCCTGGCTCCAGAGGGGCTCCAGCCCTGGAGCAGCTCTGGGGCCTCCTCTGGGCTCTCTCCAGCAGCTCCAGGTCCTGCTGGTGTTGGAATTCCCAGCTCTGCAGGTGGGGAATCACCCGAGCGGGGCAGAGGGGCAGAATCCCCCCCACCTGCTGGTCAGGATTCCTTTGATGCAGCTCAGGATGATAAACGGGGGGAATGGACTGGAAAGGACAAATGGATACAGAAAGCTGGGAATGAAACCAGGCACTTCTGCAAGAGAAGCTCACTGAAACCACTGAACCCTGAAACTCCTCAACCAAGGAAGATGTTTTCTGCAGAAACACTCATTTAATCCTTGGAGAAGTCTGCAGCCAGAGGTAAATGATTTATTAATGGTGAATAAAGGAGAAATAACAATGGATAACTATGGCATGATCTACGTATTCTTAAAAAATTGATGTCAAAGGGAGGTAAAGACAATGGGAGAAAAAGCAAGATTTGAGTCAAAAGCCAGAAATATGGCCAAGTTTTGAAAGCATCTCCAGAATCAAAGAAAGGAAAATTTAATTTCCATGGAATTTTTCATGGAATCATGGAATGGTTTGGGTTGGGAGGGACCTTAAAGCCCATCCAGGGACACTCCTGCCATGGGCAGGGACATCTCCCACTATCCCAGGGTGCTCCAATCCCCATCCAACCTGGCCTTGGGAAGTTCTGCTCTTTATCTAATCATCATTGTGAGGGTGCAGGGGCTCCTGTGGGAGTGAAGTGGGGAGAAAATTCAGCCTTATATTAGGAACTTTCCTATTTGGGGAGGCGTGTGGGGAAATAGATTTATTTCCAGTAAGGAGCAGTGTTTATTTCTGCCCTTACAGGAATATTTACAGGGAGAACTCGTAGGAGAAGTGTCCTTCAGACCTCTTGCATGGTGTTCATACTCCTGTTGTCACTCTGCACCGGTCTGAACCAAACAAAAAACCTAAACCAAAACAAACAAACCCCAAAAATCCAAAACAAAGAAGAATTACTCAATTTCTAGGAACGGCACTGTCAGAAACAGGCCACCAGCTCAGGACTTTCGGAAACACCAGTTACGCTTTTTAACCAGCTGCATCATTTTATCCCTTGTCTCTCCACCACTCAACAAAAATCAGGGGAAAACTGCTCCTGAGTGAGTCCCTGTGGGTSCACTCAGCCAGGGGCTCTGGGACCCCTTGACTCGCATTCTCCGCTGCCCAGTGGCTCACTGGGAGAGCTGGGAGGGAACGTGGGCAAACCCCTCCCCACATCCAGCATCACTGTCCGGGAAAACGATGCTCTGTCAGTGATTCAGCCCGGATCTGCAGGGCACAAAGAGAGACAATGGTTCATTGTCAGGACAATTCCTTTTGTCTGCAGGCTGTTGTGATTTCCCAGCCATACCTACAGCTGAGGAATGGGAGCTTTCACGCCGGGGTTTTTGTGGCAACGTTGTGTGCATCGAAAACATAAACAGGCTGTGGGGTAGGAGGAGATGGGGGTGAGAGCAGGGTGAGGGATGGATTTAGGAGGGGCAGACAGAGTGTCACAGAGTTATTAGAGTTGGAAAAGACCTCTGTGAATGCTAAAAGCCTGGCTGCAGAGAGATTTCTCAGTTTTCTGACAGTGTCTGTGTGAAAGCCTTGCTTTCTCACGGACACTATGGGAAAACAGTTGGGAGATTTTGTAAACTATGGTATTGTAATGATACCAAGGAGAAAATATCTGAAGTAAGTGTTGGGTTCMGCCAATCCCTCTGGGGGGTGGTTGGTCAGTGAACCAATAACCTTATGTCGGTGTCCAGTGTGCTAAGGTATATAAGCGAATTTGTAAATTAATAAAGGGTCAGTTTCTTCTCGTCCTAAACCATCCATGTCACTTTTTTCCTCGGTCTCTGCTTGCTAGCGACAGACTTCCAAGATCATCAAGTCCAACCTTCAACCAAACGCCCCAGCGTCACCAAACCAAGTGCCAGTTGTCCCTTAGTAAATAATTTCTTCCTCGTATCTGATCTAAATCTACCTTCCTTCAGCTTAAAGCCATCCCTCCTTGTCCTGTCCCTCCAGCCCTTGTCCTCAGTCCCTCTCCAGCACTCCTGGAGCCCCTTTAGGCCCTGCAAGGGGCTCTGAGCTCTCCCTGTGATCGTCTGTTCAGTTTTTGAACACTTCCAGGCCTGGTGACTCCACCACTGCCTGTTCCAGCTCTTAACCACTCTTTCAGTGAATAAATTTCCCCTAAGATCCAACCCGACCCTCCCCTGGTGTGCCCAAAGGAGGCTGCCACACTCGGTGAACAAGAGAATGTTCTCATTCTCACTTTCCTGAGTGTAGGTTTTTTTTCAATTATTAAAAACTCCTTCTAATAAAATTAATTAATAATCATTTAAATTATTAAAAACTCCTCCTGTTAAAGCTTCCTTGATCCTATTTGCAGACCASACTCTCATGCTGGAGGATTCCTCTCCTCTCCCGAGCAAGCACAGATGTGGCAGAGCCTGGTTCCCCCTCCCCTCCTGCAGCTGGAGCAGGACAGACCCTGGCACTGCCACCAGGTGAGGAGGCACCCGGGGGCTGCAGCCTGGGCAGGCTGCACCTCTGCCAGGCTGACCTGACTCCTTCAGGCAGCTCTTGCTGAGCTGCCAAGGAAAACTTTGGTGAGACAGAGGCAGCAGAGTCCGGGAGGGAGCCTCGCCTGCAAGCAGAGCTCCTCGGGGAGCAGGTTTGGGATCGCTTAGGGAGGAACAACTCCTGCAGAGAGCAGGCAGAGGCAGCTCTGGGCACACACGAGTTACTCCAGGAGCACCCAGCGGCTTCTCTCAGCATCCTGCTGCCGAGGGGTGGCTGTGCCAGGAGGCTGCTGGAATGGGCGTTAGTGCCCAGGAATGCTGGCTGGGGTAGCCAGGAGGGAAGGTGCAGCAGCATGAGTTCACAGGGAAGGTATGATGAAGTCACCCAGCTTTATGAGAGATGAGCAGGGCCCTGAGCTCTGAGTCACGGCTGCAAACGCACCTGAGCACAGGGAGAGACCGAGGCACGGCCCTGGGCCTCCGATTCCTGCACAGAACTGCCCAAGAGAAAGGGAAACTGAGGCTTGAGAGGAAACTGAGCTGGAGGGACATGAGGATGGGGAAGGGTCACAAGAGGAGCAGCTGAGGGCACTTGGTGTGTCCAGCTGGAGCAGAGGACACTGAGGGCAGAGCTCAGYRGGGGCTGCRGCTCCTCCCGAGGGGCAGCTCCGATCTCTGCTCCCTGGGACAGGGACAGGAGCCAGGGAACGGCTGGAGCTGGGCCAGGGCAGGCTTAGGCTGGAGCTCAGGGAAAGGTTCTTCCCCCAGAGGGTGCTGGGCACTGCCCAGGCTCCCCAGGGAATGGGCACGGCCCCGAGGCTGCCAGAGCTCCAGGAGCGTTTGGRCAGCGCTGCCAGGGATGCCCAGGGTGGGGATTGTTGGGGGGTCTGTGCAGGGCCAGGGGCTGGAATCCATGATCCCTGTGGGTCCCTTCAGCTCAGGATGTCCTGTGGCTCCAAGATCCTGAGCTCAGATCCCCAGAGCAAGCCCAGCTACAAGGGACCAAGAGCTTTGAGGAAACCTCTGAGCTCAGCCTGAGGTTCACAGGGACTCCAGACCCACTGCTGGCTCCCTGCTTTAGCAACCACGAGGAGAATGAAAAGGGTTTCAGAGTCCCTCAGTAACCCTCAGCTGGCCAGGGTGGCTCCCCAATGGCCCCACGCCCCGGGCTGTCCTCGTTTCCTGTCCTGGAGGTACAACACTGCCCCACGAGCTGTGCTGCTGCCACGCCGCCACCGCTGCTTGTGTGGCTGTGGCTGTAATGATCACCCAGCCAGGTGAGGACACTTTCCATCCTTTCCTACAAGAATCTCAGCCTCCTCCAGCCCACAGCTTGAAATGCGGGGCAGGTAACGTGCTGTGGGCCCGGCTGTGTTTGGGGTTTGCTGCCAGTCTGGGGTTTAGGTGCTGGCAAATYCGGTGTGCTCATAATCCTGTGGTTATGTGTCACGGCAGAGGATCCTGTGGGCAGCACGTGGGGAAGCAGTTACTTAACGTGAAACCAAGATTAGGAGGCGTTTCCACAAAAGAGTCCTGCGCAGCCAGAAGAAACGGGATCACCTGGGACAGTCCGTGGTCCTTCATGTTTGAGTGTAAAAGCAAGGGGTTTCTGGCAATGGTCGATCAGCCTCACTGTTCTCTCCTTTCCAGTGATTCCTAACTTTGATTTTGACCTCCAGCCACCGGAAATTTGAATTGCGCACTCGTCTGCTCTAATGCATCACCAACCACCCCAATCAACCTTAAAAAGACCAAGATTTGGGGGTTGCTGGCAGCTGAACCTCCTCAGATGTGAGATGCCACTGGAAAGTGCCCCAGAGTTACTTGAAAAATAAATCTTTCGAAGATCTACCCAGCAGCGTTGATTTGAAGCAACCGATGTCAGTTGCAGTTCCAGAGACCCGTGACATAAGATCTTAATAGCCTTGGGATCCCTCCAGCATTGTTGGGCAACTGGTTCAGCAGAATCATTAAAAAATTGTGTCTGATGATGTGGGAGAACCTCGGCATGAGAGCCCCACCCCTGGCCACGCTCACCCTTGGCAGAGGCAATTCCCAGCGGGGCTCTAGGAAAGAGCAAAGATCCTGTGGGGAAGACTCTCCAAAGATCTGAAGGTCCAGGGAAGTTGTGGAGCAGAGTGTGTGTAAAAGGTGAAAAAAAGATCTTTGGAGAAGCAACAGGAAAAGTAAAAAAGGAGGGGAGCAGCCCACTGGAAACAGGCTGGGTAGCACTGCAAGGTCTGGGGGCTGTTGAGAGTTTTGTTGGTATTTTTTTTCCTGGGGTGACCTCAGAGCAGTGGGACAAATCGGAGCCTCTGTGCTGGGGGTGACCCTGTGCCTGTCCCTCTCTGCCCTCTTGCTGTCCTGGATTTTCCATCAGCAGCGGTGCCCCCGGGGCAGCTGAAAACAGAGAGGCCAATCAAGTTACATAACCACGCTGGACGGGCCGTGGTCAGCAGAGGCTTCCGGGGACATCTCCGGACACTTTCCGTGCCTTAATTATGCCTCCCCTGATAGGGGAGAATTTCCAGAGCCCTTGCCTGGGCTCTGCAGACRAACGGGACTTTTCCACGCTCCTTGCTTTCAGACAGTTGTTTATCAAGTCTTATCAGAGACGCTGGCTCAAGAGCATGACTCCTGGTAGAGAAGGCGAGAGAAAAGGCCAAGTATCAAGATTACACCGTCTTTTAAAGGTAAATTACCCAATGAAAACCCAAAATGAAAGATATTTTTACTTTTCTACCAATGTTCAATAAATCTTTCTGTCACATGAAAGGAACCGCGGAATTTTTCACCCAATCCTCTCAATCCACTTTTGCCGCAGAACATGAAGTAGATGAAAAGAAGAAGAAGATCTGGAGAACAACAACAATCCTCCATTTTGAAGTTCTTGCTTTTTATCTATTTACTATATTAACAAACCCAACACCTCTAAATTTTCACTCTGTGACAATCTTACATAATGTTCTATCACCTAATTCACACCAGTGTAGATTCTGCTTCTTCCCAGAGGGTAGGTAATTTTCTCCATGGACGAAGGTCAAAGACAGGGTTGTCCAGGGGAATAGAACCCTTCAAAACAGGCAGAGAAATATTCCCTGCACTCTGGACTCCCACGATCTCCAAAGGCATCCAAGGCACATGGGACTAAATCCAAGGCTGGGTGATTAAATGGGAAGCTCTGTGGGCACGGGGATGGCACCTGCCCCTTCTGTGCCACTTCCCTCCAGGATTCAGGGCTCTTTTTAAGGTGTGAGATGGTAAAACGTTATTTTTGTAAGACTTGAGGCATCAGCTGAAGTCACCCGAGACACAGCAGGGGCTGGGAGAGTCTCCAAAAACATGGGGCCAACAGCAGGAGCTGCTGAAGGAGCGGAGATGTTCCTGTGCCTCTCTTTGTGGCTGTTTGTGGCTCAGGAGAGGGTTTGTGGTTCACCCTTTGCTCTGCCGTGAGCGGGGAGGGAGGAGGAAGGTCTCTTGTCCCATAGGACAGGGTATAACCCCTTTCCAGGAAACGGTGGCAGGATAGAGGAAAATCCTCTTTTCTTGCACATTCAGAGCAAAGACAAAGTCAGGAGAGGCAGAATCCCTTCCTCTCCTTCATCTGGGATCTTCTCTCACCAAAGTGTGACCATGTGTGACTTCTTTAGCCACACGGAACAGGCCCCGTGGCATCTTTAGCCACAAGGAACAGGCCCTTGTGGCATCTTTAGCCACAAGGAACAGGCCCTGTGTCTTCTTCAGCCACAAGGAGCAGGCCCTGTGGCATCTTTAGCCACAAGGAACAGGCCCTGTGGCACCTTTAGCCACAAGGAGCAGGCCCTGGGGCCAAGGAACGGACCCTGTGGCCTCCTGGTGGAGGAGAGAAAGCACAGAAAGCCAGGATGAGCCCCAGCTGTGCTGAGGGGCAGCTGCTGCTTGAGATGTGACCTTCTTGAGGAGCAGCTTCTGGAGTTGTGGCTCATCTGTAGAGTGGAAAATGTTTGTGGGAGAGATGCTGTGGGATGGGACCTGCTGGAAGCCTCGTGACCCTCCCTGGAGCTCCACAGAGAGAGAAGGTGGCCAGCTGGGGTGTTCTGCTCTGTCTCAGAGGCACTCRGGGATGAAAGGCTCCCTAGATATTCCTTTGCAGCTCCAGCTCCCAGTGTCTCCTGGAGGTGGGATGATGTCCCAGGAACCTCAGCGAGATTTGGGAAAAACAGRGTGAGCAGAGTGTCCGCTCTGATCCAGCTCTGGTAGCACAAAGTTCAGGCGCCTTGGAGAGAGGGAGAGTTTCCAAAGAGAACCCGGAGTCCTTCAGAACCCGCTCTGGACAAAAGTATTAATTGAATTTCATGGACAATCACCTCCTTTCTTTACCTTTCTTTCTCTCCCAGTGTTCCAGAGAGATTTCCAGCCCCATTCCAGACTTTAAGAAAAAGGAAAGAGAATCTCATCTCCTGTAAACTCGGGATGTCTGCAGCCTCCACGAGCAGGACTGAACCCATCCTCACCCAGGTTTCTGGGACGTTTCCCCCCTCTGGGTTCCAGGGACTCTTTGCTCTCATACGACACTGCCCTCTCATGGAACAGCACGGATTCGCCATGCCCGAACTCCCCTCTGGGAGGGCAGCGGGGACGGGGGGATTTACCTCAGGTGGGGTGTGGGGAGGTTGTTCTGGACATGGAGGGTCCTTGCCCCGACGCCACCAAGGGAGGCGGCCCCTGCAGCAGGGGTTCCGTGTCTTTGCCACGGTTCCTTCACCTGCGTTTTGTTCTGGGAACAAGGAGACAGGACCAGGATGGGACGTTCCGCTGGGACATGCCAAGGGCTGATCCCAGAGGAGAATCACCTGAAAGATGGAAGAAATGAAGGAGGAAGGGCTGTATCCTGGAAAACAGAGGGGAAGGCTACCAGAGGGGTTGCTAATCTGCCAGGCTGGAAGTTTCTGGGAACTGCAAACACGTTGGATCTCCTTTTCCAAGAGAAATATTCCTGTGCCAGGAAATTCGTGAGCACAGAGATGGCCAGAGGCAGCAGGGAAGAGGATGGGATGTAACACCTGAGCAGGACATGGGGCTGGAGACACCCTAAGGCCCCTTCCCATTATTTTATTATGAATTATCCCACATTCCCATGAACTGTGCCCACAGTCCCTGCACTGCAAGCCTGGGATCAGCTGTGGTGGCCTCGCAGAGCTGGTGGTGTGACAATTTCCTCTGGGCAGAGACTATTTTCTGATGTTTGAGAAAGTCTGGGGCTCTGCTGGGCACAAGGACTGGGGCCAGGTGGACGCTTGGACACCTGAGGGACAGCAAGAGCAGGAGGGACAGTGAGTGAAAGAATTTGGTTCGCAGGTCCCAGCTGATGAATAATTCACTCTTGTGCAGGCTCTTTCCTCTTGCTAAGGCAGGACAGAGGAGACCTGGCAGAAGAGAGAGGAGAAATGAAAGATTCTTCCACTCAGGGCTGGTCAGGAGTTTTCCTTTCAATGGGAAGTGCTCAAGAAGCTCTGGAAAYGCTTGGAGCTGACAGCACAGCAGCCCCTGCTCTCCCAGCCAAGGGCTGTCAGCTCTCAGCTGTGGTCGTTGTAGGAGGGATATCAGCTGCTCCGAGGACAGGTTGGATTCCAGGCTCTAGGGCCCCTCTCCCGCTGGGGTCGGASTTTTCATTGATGTAATGGGAAAGCTTTTCCCCTGCAGATGCCTTTTGAATGCCTGCTGTCTCATTCCATCACAGAGGCACAGAAATGAGGGATGGAAAGCACCTCATGAGGTCACGAGGCTCTGCCTGTGCTCATCGAGACCACAGAGCAAGGCAGGTCCAGGACATTCCTGTCATGTTTCATGCCATGAGTCCTGAGCCTGCAGTCAAACAAAATCATTCATTTAGGCTCTAGTCCAAGTGTCTTCTCCTCCCATATGAGTCTTCATTTCCAGAGAATTGTTAAAACTTCTAACATGAGGAGCTGGTTCCCTTTTCTAATTTCAGAGCACCTGGTGATGAGGCAGCAGGAGCTCTCCTGGACTGCCAGGTGCTGCCCCTGCCCTGGTCCCCCCATCCCTGTCACTGTCCCAAGCATTCCCACTTCTGCTCAGAGGCCAGCTGGGGTCGGAGCAGCTCACATCCTGCCCACCCCTCGTTCTGCCTCTCCTGGACATCCCCCTTCCCATCAGCTCTGCTGGCCCACAGATGTCTCCCCCCTCAGAGAAATCCTCTCTCGTGCCCTGTTCTCCAGCACCACTTTAATAAAATACAGCAGATGTTGATGGAGGTTTGCCCTCCTGAAAGCTGGGAGCACRCGAGGCTGGCTGGATTGATGTCCCACCGAGGCCGTGTGCTGCCTGGCACACGAGATTCCCGACTGGAGCACAGGAAATAGGGAACTTTGTCAGGGAGAGTCACAAACGCCCGTGTGGGAGCACGCTCCAGGTTCAATGTYATAGACAAAGCTTTCTGAAACGCCTTTTATTTCCACCCCTGTGGCCCAGCAGGACAATGGATGGCTCCTTCCTCACCTTGTGTGAGTTTCTCACCCCACAGGAACCTCTGGGGACCCTCCCATGCTCCCGCACAGTTTCGATGAGGGCACTGAGATCAGTGTAAGCACTGGCACAGGGTGGGGTTGTTGGGGTGTCTATGCAGGGCCAGGGGCTGGACTGGATGATCCCTGGGGATCCCTTCAGCTCAGGATATTCCATGATTCCATGAAATTTCATCAGTGCCAGAAGGAGCATGGAAATCCTGAAAGTCACAGCACCAGGTCGAAGGTTGTCACAGCACCAGAGCAGAGGCTGCCACTGCTCCRTGCAAGCAAAGTGG
This sequence comes from Parotia lawesii, assembly GCA_003713295.1. Taxonomy (NCBI): domain Eukaryota; kingdom Metazoa; phylum Chordata; class Aves; order Passeriformes; family Paradisaeidae; genus Parotia; species Parotia lawesii. Next base: position 262,618 of record RAHM01000253.1, read on the forward strand.
ATATGCTCATGCTCACCTGACCAAAAGTACTTCCTGCTCCATATGGACCTTCTGGAAGCTCTTCTACCCCMARTTCCCAGAGGAAACCTCATTTYTGGCCCTGGAGCCCCCATCAGTGCTGCAACCACAGGGGCGTCTCCTGGGCCTGATAGTGCAGAGGCTCCAGGTGATAAGAATTTCTCAGCTGGGAAGTTGCTACCCAGAGAAGTTGTGGCAGCCCCCAGGTCCCTGGAAGTGTCCAAGGCTGGGTTGGAAAGGGCTTGGAGCCACCTGGGACAGTGGGAGGTGTCCCTGCCATGGCAGGGGTGGGATGGGATGGTTGTTCAGGTCTCTCCCAACCCAAAYCCCTCWGTGATTCCATGACTCTGTGAGGGAGCTCCTGTATACCAGGCACGGGTCAGGCTGTGAGCACCTCACTCAACTTTCAGGGAGGAAGACATAAAAAGAAGATTAAAACCTGCCAATAACTCCATCCCAAATTTCTCTTGTGCATTTGCCCAGTGAACAGAGTCAGGACAGTCCCAGTGACAGCTCTGCAGTGTGAACACACAGAATAATTAATTCCGGGCTTTGCTCTATGATTACAAACGTGAGCAGTGCCAGGAGACACAGTTCAAGTCCTGTCTCCCACTCTGAGAGGAACAGAGACATGGAGGGCTCGTCTGTAAGGGAATYCCTCAAAGTTTTGTTCCAAACACTGCCGGTTGTTTGGAATTCTGCCCTTGCAGCCAAGTGGAGCACCACTGAAGCTACAAACACGAGTGAAACCCAGTRCAAACCCAAACCAGTTCTGTGCGGCCTGTCCCAGTGCCAGGCTGGTTTCTGTTTTCCTTTCATCTGGGATTCAGGGTCTGAAAGAATTTCATTCTCAGCTCTCCATGGGCAAAGGGGGTGCATGGGAAGCACGTGTCCTCCGTGGGCTGCCTGTCCAGCTCCTGTCCCCCTTGGGTTGAGCTGTGGTTGAGGAGTTGGACGGAAACCGTGGATGTGGTACCGCTGTGGGGCAGAGCTGTGGGGCTGAGCAGGAGCAGGGGTCCCTGGGCACAGAATGTGGCCGGAAGGTTGTGTTTGGGCAGATATTCATCCTTATCTCTAAAACCTCTCTGCCTGGCCTGAGCACCAGCACCATCCCTGCCCCTTTCCCCTCCAACCACCTGTGCCAGAGCCAACATGGTGAATCTGGCACCAGCCCATGGGCCTCAGAGTGAGCGAAATCCCCTTTTGGGAGAGYTGGACGAACCCTGGGCCTCTCAGAAATGAATCCCAGCCAGGTGTTCGGCAGGACCCAGCCTTGGGGAACAGCTGAGTGGCCCCATGAGGTAATTTCACCGGGGAGCTCAAAGGTAAGGCCATAAAGGAAACCTTTGGCCGAGCCCAGAAGACCCAAGAGCCAAATCCTCCAGGAGCACAGACAGACAAGAAGTGCTCGGTGCAGCTGTAAACTCCCTTCTGGAAAGGACATTCGAAGAAAGCATCTGGAAGATCAAAGCCGGAGCCATAAAGGGCGAACTCTGTCCCCCGTCCTAGCACTGCAGCCTTGGCCGGGTACAGACAGAGGGAGCACTCAGGGTGAGAGATGTCAAGGAGAGAATAAATTAATTAACATTAACTCACCATCTGCACCCCTCCTGCGCCCCCAGAGGACCCTTCCCAGCCAGAGGAAGGCTCTGTGCAYACTCAGGACCACACAGGGGTGTCCTGAATTCCTGGCGTGCCTTCCACAGGGAGATTCTCCCTGCTCACCCTGTCCCATCCCAGCCGGGCAGCTCCAAGCTTGTTCCCTTTGCACTCTGAGGGAAAATCTGGGATTCTGCTGTCCCACCCTGTGCTGTCCCTGCCCGTGAGGAGCAGACGCAGGACCAGGTGTCTCTCTGAGCACCTTGTGTGATGCAACACCCKCCAGGGCAGGACTCTGCCCCCTGCGCTCCTCAGAGAATGCTCTGAGCAGCTCCCAGCACCATTTTGGATGCCACACGTGTGAGTGAGTGACTAAAAATACCGATCGATTCAAATGTGAGATGGTGTCAGATGGCACCTCCAACTGGTATCTGAAAATCCGGAGCCAACAGTGCTGAAAGAGACGGGTTTGCCATCAGGAGAGAAGGGACTCGAGTCTGCTGCCTCAACTCCCACAGAGCCCAGGAAAGGCGAAAAACATTTGAAAATACCTTTCCAAAGAGAGTCCTGCCTGTAGATGCAGCTCCTTGTTTTCCAAGGCTGTCCTGAAGCACAGACACGCTGAATGTTGTTTTCGAGATGCAAATTGCATTTTGCTTCCAGTGCCATTTAAATATATAAATGCTGCTGAAGAAAACACACAAAATGTTGTTTTTAAGGGTGTCACAAATAACCAGGATGTGAGGCTGAGCATGTTTGGACATGGACATGCCACACAAGGTGCTGATGCTCCCTGGGACAGGGACAGGAGCCAGGGAACGGCTGGAGCTGGGCCAGGGCAGGCTCAGGCTGGAGATGAGGGAAAGGTTCTTCCCCCAGAGGGTGCTGGGCACTKCCCAGGCTCCCCAGGGAATGGGCACGGCCCCGAGGCTGCCAGAGCTCCAGGAGCGTTTGGGCAGCGCTGCCAGGGATGCCCAGGGTGGGATTTGGGGTGTCTGGGCAGGGCCTGGGGCTGGGCTGGAGGATCCCTGTGGGTCCCTTCAGCTCAGGGTGTTCTGTGACTCTGTGATTCTAAAAATGGCTCACACTGGCACACAGACCCCCACAGGGAGTCATTAATTCATTAATTACCCCTCTGAGCCGAGTTTTGCTGAGAGCTGAGGCACCACAGGAGAGATTCGCACATACCCAGGGCCTTGTGCTTGGTGACACCTTTGTCACCTGTTCCATTTTCTGGGACAAAGCTTCCCCCATGCCAGGCTGCCAGGTTGTCTTCCTTTGAGTGCCCAACACCCCCAGTGATGTTGGGGGCAGTGCTGGACACGGTGCTTTGTCACCAGGACCTACCCCATGGTGACACCTGCAGATTCCAGCAGATCCTTGAGTAGGAACACCTGRAACGACCCCCAGTGATGGGAAACTGCAGCTGTTGTGGATTTCTGACTTCCCGTGGATGATATGGGGCGTTTGGGTCCCTCAGAGCAGTGTCCAGGGACCTGCTCTGAAGTCAGGATGCCCAGACCTCGCATTTGGGGACATTTGAGTTGTTGGCAGTGAAGGTGTCACCATCCCTGCCCTGGGGTTTCTGTGTGCCCCGTGCACACCCACGGTGAGGAAGAGGAGCGGGAATGTGGGGAACACCCCTGGGGCGGCTTTCCCTCAGCAGGAGGGGCTGAGCTCCCGTTCCTCAGCAGATAAGATTGTGCTCCCTGGCAGCCGCCGCGGTGGCTGCTCTGCCCGGCGTTCCCACCCCGATAACAGCCCCTGCCCTTTGGCTCCTCATTCCCTTCATTTCACTGGGAAAAGGAGCTGTTGTTCTTCCTTCCTCACCCCAGGAGGGTGCTGAGGGCTCTGCTCGGCTGAGGGCTCTGCTCTCCTGAGCCCAGTGCCCCGAGCTCTGCTGATGCCCGGATCAGACAGAGATCTCCATCCATGTCCCCTGACAGGCTCCCATCCCAGGGGCTCTGGTTTTTCAACCCTTTCCTCTCCTTCAGGGAGAAGTGGAGCTCAGTTCTGTGTCCAAACAATGGCACTGGAGATAAAACATTAAATTATTTCACTGGCAAATACTGGGTAAAGTATTGCAATAATTAAAGGCTGCCCCACCAGGCCGGGTGCACCATGGAATCCCAGAATCCCAGACTGGTTTGGGTTGGAAAGGACCTTAAAGATCATCCAGTGCCACCCCTGCCATGGGCAGGGACACCTCCCACTGTCCCAGGCTGCTCCAAGCCCCATCCAGCCTGGCCTTGGGCACTGCCAGGGATCCAGGGGCAGCCACAGCTGCTCTGTGTCCCCCTGCGCTGTCCCCTGCAGGTCCCACGTGCTGCTSTTCCACCCTTCCTGGAGAGAAATATCTCAGCCATCGAGAGTCAAGGCACATTTTTAAAATCTCAGCAGCATTTAGACACCAACTGAAGGCAGAATTCCCTCCGAGGCTTTGGGGCCAGGGATGTTTGAAAATGCCGTGGAGGTCGCTGTGTTTGGTGCCACTGAGGTCTCCCAGTTGTGGACCTGGTACAAGAATCAGTGGCTCGTCCCCAACATTTGAAATGACTCCTGCAAAGGAGCCCACGGCCTGACAGTGCCCCAGATGTGCTCTGGGTTCTCTTCAGACRGTTCTGTGAAGCACCGGTGAGCTGGTAACAACCCACTGTTCTGTGGATGGGAATGTGCGGGTGGCTGCCCCTGGATCCCTGGCAGTGCCCAAGGCCAGGCTGGACATTGGGGCTGGGAGCAGCCTGGGACAGTGGGAGGTGTCCCTGCCATGGCAGGGGTGGGATTGAATGATCTTTAAGGTCCCTCCCAACCCAAACCAGTCTGGGATTCTGTGATCCCAAGCTCTCATTGCCGTTAAACCACATCCCGTATCCAGAACTTTCCACGCCCATCCCAAGGCGTGTCTGGGGCTGATGGGAACAGACCCATTCCCTACTGACCGTGACCTGCTGCATGGGGAGCTGTGGGGAGCCTCCTTTGTTCCCACTGGGCTCTCGGATAAGTAATCTCCCCTGAGACCTGATAAACATGAGGAAAAATGAGGGAAGGAATTGAATATCTTTCCTCTTGCTGCAAAGTTCAAAGGGTTTGCGTGGTACCTCAAAGGTGCTGCTCAGTTTGCTTTGAACCAAGAATAGGAACCAAGAATGATCCCATGTTTATTATCTTGAGACTTTGTGTCTCCATGTGAGTGCCTGGAGCACTGAACTGACTTTAAATGAACAAATCGAGGTTGTAGGAGCAACGTTCTGCAAGAATTTGGGGCTGGAGGTCACTTTGTTCTGCRCTGTGGTTTGATGAACTGACCCCCACTGTCAGCTGGGAGATCATCAGGCATTCCCAGAGCTGGAGTTAGAAAAAAAGTCATTCTAAAATGAAACATCCAAATATATCACTGACAAAAAATGGGCAAAATTCCACCCAGAGCAGCTGTGGCTGCCCCTGGATCCCTGGCAGTGTCCAASGCCAGGTTGGACAYTGGGGCTTGGAGCAGCCTGGGACAGTGGGAGGTGTCCCTGCCATGGCAGGGGTGGCACTGGATGGGCTTTAAGGTCACTCCAACCCAAACCCTCCATGATTTTATGAATAGACCCTGACTTCCTGGGAATTATTTCCTGTGACATACCCTCATCTGCACTTGAAATATTTGCAATGTTAAATCTAAACTCAAATACAGATTTTTTGCAGCCTAAATTTTTTGTGGATTTACTGGGTTATTTTCCCACTCAGGAGCTGGGGGGATGGGGGAAGAAGGGAATATGATTTTTGAAGAGAAATGCTTGAAGATTCATTTTCACACCTTCCTGGGCTGAGAACAAGAGGCGACACCGTTCGTGTCCCCCAAAATAGAACTGTCCTCGTGGCTCGGAGCAGGGGCCCAGGGCCCTGTCTCTCAGAGTCCAGACTGAATAAAGACCTTTCCCTCTGCTCCAAAGGCAGATTCCCATCCCCTGCAGCACTCCCTTCACCTTTCTGTGTCTCAGAGTCGATCTCTCTGTGCTCAGCCTGCTGCCATTCAGGGGGCAGTGCCCTGCCAGGCCAGTTCCTCCCRTTCTGGCAGCATTTCTGCTCTTTGGGGGCAATCCAGGCCTCAAAGGCCATCTCTTCACCCACAAATGAGTCTCTCCCTTCTCTCTGGGTTCTTTTGTGGTGGCCTTGTCCCCTGCACGGAGCATCACTCGCTCTGCTTGTGCTGCCCAGCCCTCCCTGAGATAATCCCTCACCTTCAGCTGCCCAGACACAGAACATCCAACGTTATTGGTGCCAAAAACGCTCCAAACTCCCCCAAAACGACACCGAAATGAGCCCAGCTCTGGCCTGTCAGCATCCCTCGCTTTCCCACACTTGCTGGCAGCTGGATCAGCCCCGAGAGGTCCCCGGTGTCCCCAGGGAGCTCATCAGCTCCTGCCTGGCCTGCGCAAGGTGCCAGCCCTGCCCATCGAACCCACACCACCATGTCCCCTGTCCCCCGCCCCGCTGCAGTCCCTGTCACGCTCAGGGAGCGCAGGAGGAGAGTCTGGAAAAGGTGGATGCAGGGGGAGTGCAGGGGGAGTGCAGGGGGAGTGCTGCGGCGGGGAGGAACCAGCGCTGACACTCAGCTGCTGGGGAGGCAGATTTGGGGTCCCTGAGGACAGGAATTGGCCTTAATGGCCATGAGCAACCTCCCCTGGGGTGCCACCCACACCCGAGCGTCCAGCCCAGCCCAGCCCTGCCCTGCCTGGCCATGGGGGACTCTCGAGGGTCACTTTTGGCCACCCACACCCAAAGGTCCAGCTCAGCACGGTCCAGCCCAGCCCTGCCTGGCCAGGAGTGACCCCCATGGGAAGGTCACTTTTGGCCATCCACACCCGAGGGTCCAGCCCAGCCCTATGTGACCATGGGGGATCCTTGTGGGTCTTTTTTGGCCACCCACATGCGAGAGTCCAGCCCAGCCCAGCCCTTTCTGACCATGAGAAGGTCACTTTTGGCCACCCACACCTGAGGGTCCAGCTCAGCCCTGCTCTGCCTGACCATGGGGGACCCTTGTGGGTCCCTTTTGGCCCCCCACACCCCAGGGTCCAGCCCAGCTCAGCCCTGCCTGGCCAGGAGTGACCCCCATGGGAAGGTCACTTTTGGCCATCCACACSTGAGGGTCCAGCCCAGCCCAGCCCTGCCCTGCCTGGCCATGGGGGACCCTCATGGGTCACTTTTGGCCCCCCACACCTGAGGGTCCAGCCCAGCCCAGCCCTGCCTGGCCATGGGGACCCTCGAGGGTCACTTTTGGCCACCCACACCCAAAGGTCCAGCTCAGCATGGTCCAGCTCAGCCCAGCCCTGCCTGGCCATGGGTCCCTCGTGGGTCACTTTTGGGTCATCTGGGGACCCGTGGGTCACTTTGGCCATCCATACTCCAGGGTCCAGCCCAGCCCAGCCCAGCCTGGCCAGGAGTGACCCCCATGGGAAGGTCACTTTTGGCCATCCATACCCCAGGGTCCAGCCCAGCCCAGCCCTGCCTGGCCATGGGAAGGTCACTTTTGGGCATCCAGGCAGTGCTGGGGGCTCAGCCCAGGCTCAGCCAGGACAGGACCAGCCCATCCCAACCCATAAACAGCTCTGGCAGCTTCAGCTCCATCCTCTTTTGTTGTCAATTAAGCGAATTTGCTTTAAAAACCCCACAATGCATTTAAAAAAATAAAAAATATTCTGAGGAGGCAGCAGAACAGTTTTCTGGCCTCATCTGCCTCATGTTATTTTGAATCTAAAGAGGTTTACAGATGGATCTTCCTGTGACAGATGAAATTAAAGTGACTGAGAAACCAGGGCCAAAGCACACGAGGAGAAGATTTTGTCAGGCATTTCCAAAATCACGCCTGTGCTTTCCGTAGGTACCTGTTACCTTCACTTTGGACAGGGATGCATGAAATATAATTTATAAGGGGCACTCTGACAGTGTCCCCCAGCAAAATTTGAAGACAGGAGAGAGTTTTTTAAGCTCTTTAGGACTTGACCCTCCGCAGTCACAAAATTGCCCCTGCTCAGAGCCAGGAAAAGGCAAGGAAAGGGTAAAATGCCCATCCTAGAGCAGCTTTCCTGGGACAAGGGAGCTTCAACCTCTTATTTTTACCCTGCCTCACCCTCAGATCTCCAGTGGTGCAGCAGCACCATGGGGGATATTTTAAATTCCTTTTGATGCCTTAAGAGGCCTCCTAGAAACAGAGACTGGACAGGAGTAAGGGAATAAAGGTCGGTATTTATTGGAAAGGCCTTCAAAGGTCCCCCTGGGGAGCCAGAGGCCACTGCCGAGATGGACCCCGAGATGGACGGCAGCTCACGAGTTCTTCACACTGTTATAGGTTTGGTCCATTTGCATATCAGGGTTAATTCTCCAATTAAAGCTTCAGTTAATGATGTAATTCCCCTCAGCTTGCCCCCCTTTAGAGGCTTTTGGTTTGTACTTTTTGGGCCCAGGAGGGTCTGGGTGTCCTTGGAGAGCAGGCCCGGAGAGGCTTTGTTGTGTCTGCCTGGCACGAGAGAGCAGAAATTAACAGGCTACAAGAAACTCCAGAGTTACACACTGGGCAGYGCAGGATTTGAAAAAATATGCAAGTTAAAACCTAAAGCATCACTTTGAAAAAGGCTTTGGCTTCCAAAGCAAAGGGGGGAATGCAGCTCAGCCCTCAGAGCTCTCATTTCCGCCTGCCAGCGACACCTTTAACCTGCCACTCCTGGGGTTAAAATGTTCCTCGCAGCCACCTGAAGGAATATGAGCAATGCTCTGCTCTTTCCGTAACCTTCCCCTGACCCACTTGCTATTTTTATCTGAGTGCTCCATCTTCCTTGGATAACGGGGGTTACCAGGGCGGGAAGGGTCAGGGGCTGGCCGCTCGTTCAGCCAGGGGCTGTYCCATCCTGCTGACACAGGAGCAAACCCACAACCTCTCCCTTCTTCGCTTTAGAAGAGGGAAACGCTGGGTTTGTGCGGGGTCCAGCTGGGCAGCCCCTCTCCCTGCCCTGTTCCACCACTGCTGTGGCGCGAGGGGGCCACGCTTGGTGCGTCTGAGCATCGTCTCACACCCCTCTGTCCTCAGCAGCGCTGTGGAGATGTGGGGGGGTTGTTGGTGCCCTGCTGAGAGAGTGCTGCTCCTCAAAGAGAGGGGGGAGCCCCAGAGACCTCCCTGCAGCCGCTGGTGTGGGCACCGTGGTGCCAGCTGGGGTTGGGGATGTGGCTCTGCGGCTCAGAGTTGTGTGCCTGGAGACAGAACTGGGTCCAGCCTGTGCTGGAGGAGCATCTCAGGGTTTTCCTCAGGAGCTGCCTCAGCCAGAGGGACAGAAAGGGACTTTCCTGAGCTGGGAGGTGACACATGGTCCATGAAGGAAGGTCTGGATCCCCCGTTACTCAGGATGAGCCCGAACCACAGAGCTGTTCGGGTGCCCTGGTGCAGATTTTGTGTGCTCACAGGACCTAAATCCCCTTGGGACTGGGACTGAAATTGTCCCAGTTGTGACTGAATATTCTCCCAAATTCCTGCGTTAGCCTTGGGCAAGTTTAGCAATCAGCGTGTGTGACCCTCGCTCTGTGCCCACCTCAGCCACCCCCTGACTCAGACTGGAGCCCCCCAGGGCGGTGGGATGCTGGAAGCTGACCCTGGAACTGTCCAATTCCTACAACCAACCCATCCCAGCCAGTCCTCTGCACTTCCCAGTGACCGAGCAGCTTCTTCCCAGCTCTGCCTGGTGACCTGCTGGTTTGGAAAACCCCRGTCACGGCCTCGTTGAGGGAAATGGCGAAGGGTGTGAGATGTGCAGGACAACTCCAACGCACCAACTCTCCTGTCTGATGCCAGCCCCAGCAGCTGGATTGTTTTAACGAGCTGCTTCTCCGTTTATAAACGCAGCACGGGGCTGCCCCCACTCCCCACTGAGGATTTGCTGGGTTATTTTGCTCACCTCAGGTTTTGTTGGTACCTGCCAGCACTCAGATGTAACCCTGAGCACATCGCACCTGCCTCTGCTCCCTAGGAGTGAAGGATGCATCTGCTGCAGCTTCAGGGGAGCAGAAACATCAAACCCAGAATCGTTAAGGTTGGAAAAGACCTTTGAGATCACCAAGTCCAACCATCAGCACAGCACCTCCACCAAGGTCACCGTGTTCTCAAGTGCCACACCCACAGGTTTTGTGAAGAATTCCAGAGGCAGTGACTCCACACTGCCCTGGAAAGCCCATTCCAATGTTTTACAGCCCTTTCCATGAAGAAATTTTTCATAATATCCAAACTGAACCTCCCGTGGCACAACTTGAGGACATTTCCTCAATCTGTGACTAAACAACACTTTGTCCCCAGCCCAGAGCCCTGAGTGCCACATCCCGTCCTTCCTTGGATGCCTCCGTGGATGGGGACTCCAAACCTCTCTGGGCAGCCCCTTCCAATCCCTGACCACCCTCTCCATGCAGAAATTCCTGCTGGTGTCCACCCTTCCCCTCCCCTGGCCCAGCCTGAGGCCGTTCCCTCTCCTCCTGTCCCTGTTCCCTGGGAGCAGAGCCCGACCCCCCCCGGCTGCCCCCTCCTGTCAGGGAGTTGTGCAGAGCCACAAGGTCCCCCCTGAGCCTCCTTTTCTCCAGGCTGAGGATCCTTGCAGAGCTCAGCTCAGGGCTGGAGCTGCTGGCAGAGCAGGACTTTGAGAGAACAATCTGTTCCATCTGCATCTGTCGGAGCGGAGCGCTTTGATCATCACTCGTGGTTATGAGGAACTGGGCCTGGCCTGGGTGTTTCTGCTGAGCTCTGCAGCCAAAGAATTCACCCCGCTGCAATATTGACTGGCACTCACTGCTCCATCCCGATTTCTAGGAAGCCATTTGTTATTCGTAACGACTTGATGATTATTGGGAGTGAGATGATGTTCTCTGGAGAAAGGTGCCAGATTTCAACACTGCCAGAAATGTTCTCCTGCCTGTTGGGGTTTGGATGTCAAACTGTCAGAAATCCTATTTCACTCCAACGTATGAAAGGCAGATCTTCTTACCCACATGTTCAGAGGGACCCTTATCCCAGTAACTGGATCACTCCAGAGCTCTGCTCCGGAGCAGTCAAACGCTCAGATGAAAGCTGGAATAATTTTAGTGCCAGAGATTTGGCTTTGACATTGATAAAAGCTAAAGGTTGCTGTTAAGCAGAGTTATCTGACTCAGAAAGCAGCGAGGAACCCACACTGTGAATGTGGAACAAGTCTGCCTTGTTCCTCTCTGCCTTAATCCCCTTTTAATGGGAATTAAACCAAACAAAGCAAGGATTTTTTTTTTATTTTGGGGGGGTGATATCTTTCCTGTGACAAATAGGCAGAAAAAATCTTGTCAGCCCTCGGACACCCGGGCTTCCTTCGCGTCTGCTTCCGTGTCTGGAAGTTTGTCTGAATTTTCTCCTGCTGCTTTTGGTCTAATTGAAGATTTTATCTGTCCTGACAAACCTCGCCTATCTCTACTCTTTCGCCTCCTTATCTGTAGAACAACTTGCATTTAACAAGAACAAGAAACACGGGCATCCATACCTGGCATTCCTAAGAATAATAATGGCACTTTCTAGACAAATACATTTTTGGATAAAGGGCTTTGCTTGGCCAAAGTCTGGTTCTCTAGACAAGACCAGCGAACCTTCTGTGGTGGCTTTGTGAAAACATCGTTAATCAGCAGAGATTAGCAGTCAGCAAATTCCTTGTTCAGATAGAAACTCTGCACTGTGAATGCGCCCATTGAGGGCCGGGGCAGCTCAGCTCGTGGCAGGGCTGTGCCTCAGCACCTCCTCCTGCAGCTTTCTAGAGCTCAGCAGCTGCTCGGAACCAGGACTTAAACCCCAATTAGAGCCCGTGTAAAATCCCCGTTATTTAACTCAGTAATGTGTAATGGGCTCAGCTGGGATTGCTTTGTTTGTCTGGGCTTTTTTTTTTAATATCATCCTCTTTAAAATCCATTTAAATCCATTTCCAACAAAGCCCCTCTGTCTGAGGAGATGCTRGGGGACAGGGCAGGGCTCTGCTCACCCCCTGAAGCCAGGGGAGGTCTCAGGGGTGACGGGAATTCCCAGGCAGGTTGGGTTTGGGACCGTGCTGGGTTCATCCCCAGCAGGGTGGAGATGCTCTGCAGGGGGAGGTGCCAGGGGACCTGGCTTTGGGTCAGTCTGGTTTGTCTGGGTGGGACAAATGGAGCTCTGCCAGCCTGGGAACTGGCCTGGGAGCTGGCAAGGAGGCCCTCAAAGCTGCATTCTCATTTCTTTAGGGAAAGGGTTGTCAAGCATTGGAACCGGCTGTCCAGGGCAGAGGGGCAGTCCCCAGCCCTGGAGGGGTTTAAAAACCAGGGGGATGTGGCACCTGGGGACGTGGCTCAGTGGTGGCACTGGGGGATGCGGGTCAGTGGTGGCACTGGGGGATGCGGGTCAGTGCTGGCCTTGGCAGTGCAGGGGGAATGGCTGGACTGGATGATCCTAAGGGTCTTTTCCAACCTAAATAGTGCTGGGATTCTGGGATTGTTGTCTCCAGAAGGGAAACCCAAAACTTGACTCATTCAGCAGAACAAAGACCCAAATCCTGTGTAAATAAACCAGGGGGTAGAAGACCAGGAAAGTTTGCAAAGTGACTAAACCGAAGGACCACAGGGATGCAAGGAGATGAGTACAAACACCTCAGGAAATTCCAAGAGATTTCCTTCCCTCGGGGTGGTGGAGAGATGGGGCAGGAGGTGAGGGACCCACCTCATTCTGAGCCAGAGCTTGCCTGGCTCCTGCAAAGGATCCTGGAGGGAAAGGACCCAGAAGAGCTGAGCAGGTCCTGGAGCCTGGAGACCTCATGGGAGAGGGGACAATGTCCATGTGGAGTGGTGATTTGCACTCCAGGTCGAAGCTGTGGTGGCATCTCTGTGAAAATCGGGGTTGGGAGAAATGGGGCACTGAAAGGGTGGTCAGGACTGGCAGAGGCTGCCAGGGCAGTGCTGGAGTCACCGTCCCTGGAAGTGTTCAAATAAATGAGTGGATGCAACAATTCATGATCTGGTTCAGCTGGGATTCAGTCAAAGGTTGGATCTTGGAGTTCTTTTCCAACCTTAATGTCCCTGCAATTATTTGAAAGCCAAATTATTTAAATTCGGATATCCCTGCTTTCCCTTCTTGTCTTTTTAACTCCCCACCACGCAGATTTATAATGTGGAAACAGCAGAGCTCAGCTCTCCACACCCCCACAGGTGAGAACTGAAATGCGGAAGAGCAGAAGTTCCTTACAAATTATTTATCCCCTTTTCTACCCATTAAAACAGGGATTTAACCCAGGGACACCACCACAGGTGAGAACTGGAATGCAGATGAGCAGAAGTTCCTTACAAATTATTTATCCCTTTTCCTGCCCACTGAAACAGGGATTTAGTTCAGCAACAAGGTGAGAACTGAAATGAAGAAGAGCAGAAGTTCCTTAAAAGTACTTTCTCTATTTTTCTGCCCACTGAAACAGGGATTTAACCCAGGGACACCGCCACAGGTGAGAACTGGAATGCAGAAGAGCAGAAGCTCCTTACAAGAGATTTCTCTCTTTTCCTGCCCACTAAAAAGGTTTTTAACCCAGAACACCCCCACAGGTAGCAGAGCACCTGCACTGGAGGTGGAGAAACCTCCCCAACACCTCTCAAAGCCCTGAGCTGGCTCAGAGATTTCCTTCTCACACCACCCAATCCAGCCAGAAGCGGGGATGTCTCAGGGCCACAGACTGATGGCAGGAAGAGGGGGTTTTAGGGAAATTAAATGCTAAATCGATTACTTAGGCTTAGCTGCTTTCCTAGGGCTAAACATGGAAAGAGAAAAAACAAAGTGGTTTTAATGACTTCACTGAGCAAACATAACAAGAAAGTGATGAAATGTGAGGAAGATAAGACAGAATAAACACAGAGAGCGAACAGGAGCTTGCTGTGCACGAGCARCTCTGCACCAGGGAGGAACCCATTACTCATCCTGCCACAGGTACAGCGGGGTCTGGGGGCCCACCACGGAACACYGAGGGGTTTGTTCTGCTCCTCCTGGAGAAGAAAGCAAAAAAAAATGCGCAATCCTGAAAAAAAATGTCTAAAGGCAAGTGAACAGGGTTCTCTTCTCTTTCCTGTGAAAAGAGTGTTGGGTTGGCAGTTCAAGTTAGTTCTGCTTCATAAATAATAATAGAATAATTTAAAAAGACTCTTTCAGTAATGTTTTCTGAGGTCCACTGAGAGCAGAGCATTCCGTGGAAGAGGAGAAGAGGAGGTTTTTCCTTGGAAACCCAGAAGGGCGGTGAGGAGGAAACATCTGACCCTGGGAAGTCCTGATTTTCGGTCGTTGTCACAGCAGTGTTCCCCCCTCAGCCGGGACACAGAGATGATGACATCTTTATTCTCTTTATCCCCTCTCACAGGAGGATGGAGAAGCCAGGTCAGAGCCAAGGGCTGTGCCTCAGGCCCTGCTCCAGAGCCCAGGGGATTCCAATCCCCTTCCAGGGCTTTGTTTTACAGCTGCAGGGACTTTCAGTGTTCATGGCTCTCCAACAGAAATCTCCCCTCGCTGAGCTCCTGGCCATTCACCATTGAAAGTGTCTGAGGYGTGGGCACATTCCAGCAGAAACTGGACCCTGAATTGAGTATTCCTGCTTATGGGGGCGAGATAAACCAGCCAGGGCTCTCTACCTGACCAAGCACCTATTTCTGCCTTTTTAACTGTCCTTGGACATTCTGCTGGTTCATATCCAAGATAAAACTCGAGTAAGGCAGAGAAAAGCACAGGGCAAAAAAGGAGAGGCTGTTTCAGAGCTTCATCCATGGCAGAGGGTGACACAGCTTCACCAGAGCTCTGCTCTCTCCGCGCCACGGAGGGGAAGCTCAGCTCAGCTAGGATTTCAGGATTTATGGGAAAGTCGTGGAGATTTACACTCCCCAAATGAGAAGGAAACCAGGTGAAATTTGTGTTGAGGAAAACCAGTTCTTCCTTTCCTTGAAGAGTGGACAGCAGGCACAGGTCTCCTTTGGGGAGGGGAGATGATTTCCCCCAAAAGACAAAGACAATCAGAGCTGAATTGTTCCATTTTCACCCTTTCAAATCTTTATGACGAGGAAGGGAGAGAGGGAGGAAGGAAGGAAGGAAGGAAGGAAGGAAGGAAGGAAGGAAGGAAGGAAGGAAGGAAGGAAGGAAGGAAGGAAGGAAATAGGATCTTCCACAGAGGGAAAAAGGAAAACACTAAAACCATAAATAAATCACTGTGGGGACTGAGATAAGAAATGGGCAGAGATAAGGGAATGAGGAAGGGGACACAAACAAGTCATGGGAACTTTAGGAACTTTACAACCACTTCCTTAAAGGCTTTTACCCACGGAGTGAGGTGCATCAACCCAGGGACTGTGGCTGATGGAAGGAGACAGCTCCGTGGGGAATGCAATCCATGGAGCAGGGGCAGAGCTGGTGTGTCTGGGGCTGCCCTCGGGCTGTTTGTGGGATGGAGCAGCTAAGGAGCAATCCTTGGGTTTGACCTGGCATCAAAGCCCTAGTGAATGTGTGACTCCAAATGAATCAAAGCACTTTTCTGTAGAGAAATAACCTTTCCATCTCGTAGGACTGGGATCCAGCCCAATTTTGCTCCCACGGAGGCCGACGGGAGGTTTGAAAAGAGCCAGAGGATTTCTTTAGTATAAGTGAGCCCTTAGTAAGGCTCCTGCAGGCCATGAGTCACTGCTGCCACATTATCATTATTATTAATTATTATTATTATTACCATTATCCTATTATTATCACTGCTAGGAATCCACCAACAAATCACAGGGTGGAACTCCCAGCAGGGAATGAGCCTCTGGTCCCCGAGTAAGGCTGGGTTTATCAGCTGTGTGTGTTCATGGAGAGCTGCCTGGCTCCTGAGGGAGACAAGAACAGGCCGTGTCTCCCAGCCCAGTGCTGGTCATGCTATCCACAGGCAGCCAATTACCCGGTAATTCATCTGGGAATTACTCAGTAATTGAGAAGATAATTACCAGGTAACCTGCGCCGACCTGCCCCAGATACTGCCCGGGCAGTATTTGCATGACACTGGCTGGGTAATTACAGAGCAGGTCGCTGGCTGGAGGAGCTCCGGGAAATAAAGGGATACCTGAAGTGTGACTAAGAGGAATGCGAGTTAATGCTCAGAGGAATATTGGATGTGTCATCTGCCTTGACTCCCGGCCAAGCCCAAACCATTCCACTCTGCCCTCGGAGGGAAAACCACATTTCTTTCACCTGCACTCCACAGAATCAGAACTTCTCCAGGGAGCTGTTGGTGGGAGGCTCTGAGGGAATCGCCCACCCCTCACCACCGGGGAGGGACCTGCCTGCACCTCCCCACGCCGGATGAATTCACAGAAATCCCACAGCTCCTGTCAGTGCTTCAGCTGCAGCCCTGTGCTGGTCTGAAAAGCCTCTCACGCCTTCACACCTCACCCTGATCAGCATCTTTGGTTCAGCAGAATCACAGAATCACTGAGGCTGGGAAAGACCTCCGAGATCATCAAGTCCAAGCTTTGGCCGAATCCCCCCATGCCCACTAAGCCATGGCATGAAGAGCCACCTCTGCTTGAACACTCCCAGGGTTGGTGACTCTGGCACTGCCCTGGGCAGCCCCTTCCAGTGCCTGACCGCCCCTTCAGTGAAGATCTGCTGCTGCTTGCTGGAACCTCCAGTAGAGATGTTTGTGAGGGTGCCCAACCACTGTCGCCCTCAAACCTCAAAATCATGGAATCGTGGAATGGTTCGGGTTGGGAGGGACCCTAAATCCCACCCAGTCCCACCCCTGCCATGGGCAGGGACAACTCCCGCTATCCCAGGCTGCTCCAAGCCCTGGGCAGCCTGGCCTTGGACACTTCCAAGGATCCAGGGGCAGCCACAGCTTCTCTGGGTAATGCTGGATAATCCTGCACAGATTCAGTGCTGGTGTGCTGAGGAATCGAGGAGCACAGGCAGGAGCTGAACGGGCTCCTGACCTCCCTGTGCTCTTTGCCAGCCCGGATTTGTCTGTGGCCTTTTCTGGGTCAGCTTTGATCAATTCGAGGCAAGGACCAGCTCAGGGAGGTCCTTGCTCATGCAAGAGCTTATCTGACAATAACAAACTCAATTCAATACACAGAAACACATTATCTACATTTAACAGCCCAACTATGAAGACTTAAGGACTTTTCCTTTTATGAAAGGAGGACTATAAAAATTATTTGCCACAAATAAACACAGTCAGGCCTTATCTGGGTGCTGATTCAGAGAGGCTGCTGTTGTCACGACAACTCTGAGAAACAGCTTGGATAGGATCGTTTTCCTGAGTCACCCTCTGCTCTGGAACCGCGCAGAGCAGCGCACAACCACCATCGCTTTAGAGGTGAGCTTCAGGAGAAAACGGTGTTAGTTCAGCTCTGCCCGGGCCAGCTGCTGTGACCCCACCTCTGGCCCAGAAAGGGCCGTGAGTCAGGGATGGTTCCTTCAGCCCCGGAGGAGGAGGAGCTGGAGCTGCTGCACTCAGGGGGAGGTTCAGGTCCTCGGGGAGCCAGTGTGACAGCAGGGTGCTGCCCAGGCCTGGGGGAGCGTGCTCCGAGGGGTTTGTGATCCGCTGAGCCCTTGGAAGGGCAGTGACCACCACTGAGGCACCTGGGGGGCACCAGCGGGGTCAGGGACAGCTGGGTGACAGGGACAAGCCACTGCCCTCTCTTCACCTCCTGCGTCTCCAGGGGTCCCACCAGTGTCCAGCACAACCAGGTGGGAGCTGGGAGCTCCAGGCTTGGCCATGGCAGAACAAACACACTGGAGGAGCCAGAAAGGGACCAAGGAAGGGCGTTGCAGAAGCAAAGCCTACAGGTTTTCAGGCCTTGCTTTACTCTGAGTGTTTGTTTGTCTCTTCTCTTCRCTTGGGGGTCTTCTGCTTTATTTAAAAAAATAAATAATTTTATATTTTGTAGTCATAGATAAAATCCTCAAGCTCTCTAGTGGTCATTAGCACTCACCACATGTTGTTTCCACTGCCCCCTAAGCCACCAAAGCTGCAAATGTTGCAGTGCCAAACTTTCCTCTGTGGCTCCGTGGCCCTCAGAACTCAGTGTCACCACAGTACAATCTTCTAATAACAAATTAAAGATTTATTCAGTGACATTTGGGTAAGTTTATAAGCCAAGTATTTCCCTGGGGGCCATTGATCAACTTCCTTCTTTTTATTCCAGAATTTGTGGTGTGTTTTATGTTTTCCTCATTCTCRTTAGGAATTTTTTCTCCCTTAGAATCCCACCCCTTGAATAATCCCTGAGCAATCCTGAGAAAAAGGTATGAGTGGAAACAGAAATAACCCCCCAAACATCCTAATTGTTTAATTGACTCTGTGTTCATGTAGTGGACAGGGGAAAAACCATGGTTATGATTTTTGGATGTGAAGTATGAATATGTGCAGGGGGGAAACAATTCTCGAAGCAGAGCTGGCCACAATGAGGAATTTTCCACAGCTTATTTTGAATGAATGATTTTTTTGTTTTGTTTTGTTGGAAATCTGTCATGGAATTTCTCCATCCAGCACCCTGAATCGGAGATTTTCCTGTTATTGTCCCTTATCTCAGTCCCAGAAGTATGAAAAGAAATGAAAATATTTTAAACGGAGGGGGTTTTTTTTTATTATTCTTTACCTTGAAAATGTTTCAGCTTGGCATTTCAGGGAGGCCAGGAGGTTTTCCTGGCAGTGCCCCTGGCTCATTTGCCAAAGGCATCCTGTGAGGCTCCAGGCTGGCAAGCGRGGATTCACTGAACTTGGATAAAACACATTTGCTCAGCCCTTTGAAGCCGTGTGACATCCCCAGCCCTCTCCTTCCCCCTCTCCTCTGCCCTTCACCTTTTCTCTGTCTTCCCAGGGCACACTGAGTAAATCCTTGGGAGGGTTGTTTTGGGGAGAGTTTGCTCTTTCTGGAAACATCAGCAAGAGCAGAAACCGCTTGATTTGAGGCACAAAGCGAGAGCAGCCTTCAGGGACGCAAGGACTTTGTCCTCTGCAGCCCTGGAAGGTGGGAGAGGGCCCAGAGCCTCCCCCTTCCAAAGCTTTGGGTTGTCCTTTAGGATGGGACCAACTGGCCCTAAATCACGGAATCGTGGAATGGTTTGGGTTGGAAGAGACCTTAAACTCATCTCATTCCAACCCAAACCGTGGGCAGGGACACCTCCCAGTGTTCCAGGCTGCTCCCAGCCCCGTCCAGCCTGGCCTTGGACACTGCCAGGGATCCAGGGGCAGCCACAGCTCCTCTGGGCACCCTGTGCCAGGGCCTCACCTCCCTCTCAGCAAAGAAATTCCTCCTTCTTAATCCTAATCTAATCTAATCTAATCTAATCTCTAATCTTACTCCTCACATCTAATCTTGACCTACTTTATTTCAGTTTGACTCCATTCCCCATTGTCCTGTCATATCCACCTCACTCAGCAAAGGTTGTCCCGTGTTTATCATCACAAAGCCCTTGCCCTCAGGGTGTGGCCAAGACACTTCTGGCACTGATTTATTGGCATTTGAGACCTGCAAATCCTTCTAAAAATTCCTCCCTGGGAGGGTGGGGAGGCCCTGGCACAGGGTGCCCAGAGCAGCTGTGGCTGCCCCTGGATCCCTGGCAGTGCCCAAGGCCAGGCTGGACACTGGGGCYGGGAGCAGCCTGGGACAGTGGGAGGTGTCCCTGGGGGTGGCACTGGGTGATCTTTAAAGTCCTTTCCAGCCCAAACCATTCTGTGACTTTTGAGTTTTCTTGGCGCAGGCGGGAGCTTGCCCCTGGTCAGGATCTTCACCTGGAACTGAGATGCTCAGRGAGACACTGCCCATCCTGAGAGACGAGCCTTGGGCTTCTCTAGGGCCTGGAATTCACTCTTGTGTTTGATTTCTGCTCAGGCTGCACTGCTGGTCCAGCAGGTCCACACTCCTGTACYTTTGTCCCCCTCAGGAAAGTTGTTCCTCCTTCCCACGGAGCCAGACGCTCCTCAGGCATCCCCAGGCTGGGAATGTTCGTGCTCACCACGCTCTGAAGTGTTTTCTCAGCTCCATTCAGAGCTGAACAATGCCCAGGGCAGACATTTCGATCATCTGTGTTTGCAGATACCAGGAGACATTTTCCTGCCTGGGCTGGGGAGCCCTGGCTCCTTATCAGGCAAGCCCAGACATGGAAAAACAATCCCATCCCTGGTGCCGTTTCCTTGCTTTGGGAAGAAGGCACCTTTGCAAAGTGTGCAGCAGCTGGCAGAGAGCCCACCCTGCACCCCAGGGGCCTTTGCAGAGCTGTCCTTGTCACCGAGGACGGTGACTTTTYGAATATTTCCCAAAAAAAGAAACCTCATCCCAGACATCCTGGCATGGTGCTTCCAAGTAGGGTTTTTTTGATAATTGCCGGCCAAATCTTCACTCAGCTCCTCTTCATTTACATGCAGCACTTGATCGAGTAGTTTCTGCTGAAGTTAATGATACTTTTGCCTTAATTAAAACCTAAATGAGGACTCCAACTGGTCTTGTTGTGGTTAATCTGTACATGGCAGTGTGACTTTGTGGGATGCTTTGCAGGGAAGCTGCAAAATCCTGCTGGGAGCGAGTGCGTGGATCCAGCACTGGGGAGAGGAAGGGACAGGAGGACAAAACACAGATTGGGAGAAAGTTTTCAAGTTGCTGGGAGCACCTGCACGCTAAGGTGAAGGCAAGGTGAATCCTAAATTACTCCTGAGGGATCCACATGGAAGGTTCAGGTGGAGCTGGTCGGACTCTGTCCTGCTTCGGGATATTTCTGCCCCACTGGGATAAGCGTGGGCAGCTGTTTGGGTTCCAGGCTTCCAGGAGATTGGAACAGCAGGTTCCTTCAGCCCCAGGTCTGCCTTGGGGGTGTCCATGGCTTCTCCTTCCTGGAGGAATTCCTCCTATCCGGCAGGGTTCCTGTGGGCCAGGGCTGCACCCATGGCATGGGATGTGGGGCTGGAAAGCGAGGGGACACCACGGAGCCAAGTCAGGGAGCTTGGTGAGAGCCCAGCCAAGCTCATCGTGGGCGGGCAGGACCAGGGGCTGGAGGTGCCAGATGTGCACATGTGGCTCTTGCTGGCCAAATGACCGAATCAGACCTCATGCAAACACTCCAGGGCTTGGTGCTGCTCCTGTCACCGAGGGCAGGAGGGGCTCCGGGGCAAGGACATTGCCTGGCTCAGGCAGGAGGGAGCCTGGCCAGGAGCAGAACACTCTTGGCTGGGCCTCAAGCTCYCCCTTGGACCTGCCAGGACACTCTCTGAGCCACTGATAACACATCTGGAGTCAGCACCAGTCTTGGAAATGGCTCCTGTCCTCCCTGGGGGCTGTTATCTGGGCCATGAAGAGATGTCCAAGCCCCTTTAAACGAGGTTTCCTTTGTTCCCCTGCACAGCTCTGATGTGACGCAGCGTTAGTGCCTTCAGAAAYGCTCTGTCAGAGCTGCGGGGCGTCCCCCAAACCAGCCACAGCCCAGACACCACAGGGAGTTTGTTTTACTGGGAGTGAAACCAGTCCTGTGTCACTGCAGCAGCTGGTCCCAGCACGAGCCTCATGGCCCGTGGTGAGCTTCACTCAGAAAAAATTCAGGGGAGGTTTCGATGGGTAATGGGAAAAAATTGCTCAGGAAAGAGGTTGTAAAGCACTGGAAGAGGGTGCCCAGGGCAGTGGTGAAGTCACCATCCTTGGGAGGATGAAAAAATATCTGGATGTGGCACCTGGGGAYGTGGTGAACCTGAAGGTGGTTGGACTTGATGATCTTAGAGGGCTTTTCCAGCCTCAGTGGTTCTGGGATTCTGTGGCTCTGGGATTCACCATGAAGGATTTATTCTTTCTGCCTTCCTTGCTGGGCAGGTCCTGTCCCTTYCCATGCCTCAGTTTCTCCAGCAGTGCACAAGGATGAGCCCCACAGCCGTGGGGTGACGGCTGCAGAAAGGATCCCTGAGCTCTCCTCTGGGGCTTTGCTTGGTTCTTCTCTCCCCCCACCTAAGACTGAAGGAATCTGGGCTGAATGGAAATAGCTGCTCCCTGTACAGGAACAACCCCCAGCTCTTGCTGCAGCCCTGTAGGAACAGCCTGGATCCTCATCTTCGTTTCCCCTTCTGGGGTCAAAGAAAGCAGGAAGGACATAAAAATATCAAACTTAACAACAGCAACAACAAATTAATGCCTGCTAAGGTTTTGGTGGAAAAACCTTGACTTTTCCAAACACGGCAGAGCCCTGAATCCCCCAAATCTTCATGCAGATGTGAAAGACTGAGAGGTTTGTGCGAGGTGTTCRTTCTCTGCACTGCCTGCCCAAGAACACAGCTCTGCTGCAGGGGGGACACTGTGCCAGGGCTTGGCACCCGCAGCAGGTGACATTGCCAGGAGTGTCTGCACAGAGCCAAACAGCTGGGATCCAGATCCCTGTGCCATCCCTGTGCCATCCCTGCGCCATCCCTGCTGTGGTCTGGTGGGCTGGGCATCCATGGCAGTGCAGGAGTGGGTGTGGATAGCAGAGTGCTGTGCTAGAATTTGGTGCAGAAACATCCTGCTCATCCCCTTGCACAGCCAGGTCGTGCCAAGGGAATTCCAGGTGGGATATCAGGAAAAATTCCCCCTGAAGCACTGGCACAGGGCAGTATGGAGTCACCATCCTGGGAGTGTTCAAAAACCAGTAAAGGTGGCACTCCATACCGTGGCTCAGTGGAATTTAGACAAAGATTGGACTCAGTCTTGGAGGTCTTTCCYAGCCTTCATGATTCTGTGGTTCTCTGGTTCCTGAGAGAGAGGAAAGGGATGTTCCTGGTTCCTGCTCTCCTCTCTGGTCACTGAGCACGACCCACCCACCCTCCAGCTCTGCAGGTCATCCCCAGGCCGGGCCAAACCCTGCTCAGGGACTGGTGCTGTGCTTGGCTACGTTACTGCTCCCCCTCAGCACCCAAAAACCACCAGTTATCCTGGTGGCCCTCCCCTGGCCTGGGAAAGCCAAACCCAGCTGTTCTGAGTGCTTTTTCTCCATCCTAAGAACTCCTGGGAATGAATGATGCCCGCGAGAAGATCCAGCAGAGCTCTGTGCCGTGGCTCGAGAGCCCGTGATGGTGATGAGCCTTTTGCAAGGACAAGTGACAGCCGAGCTGTGGTCGATGGCTCCGAGCAGCTCTGTGCTGGGGAGGGGGGGTGTGTGCCCATGTGTGTGACCCGGGGGTGCTGTCGTCCCTCTCCTCTGTCACAGCAGGGTGTCCCAGTCCGGGTGGTGACACAAGTTTGGAGGTTGCCGGAGGCACGCTGCACCGATCGACAGGGAAGCGAGGGACGGATGTGAAATTCTGCCCCGGGGGCAGAACTGCATCCCTGCTCTCGTACAAGGGGTAATTAACCAGAGGAGCTCGCTCCTGTGACCGGGTACTGAGGCAGAGCACTCTGCTGAGCTTCAGATAATGATCGGGCAGAAGTGGAGCACGGAAAGTTTCCCAGATCAGGAACGTTTGCAGTTCCCAGTGCTTGGAGTGAAACAGCCCCGCTCCCTCCAGAAAACAGAAACTGCACCAGTCCTTGCCRCAGGTGACACAGCACAGGCGGCTTCCCAGCCACAGGGACCAGCACCTGAACCTCCTGCTTCATAGGAGGGCAGGGCTGGATGGGACATTGGGAAGGAATTGTTCCCTGGGAGGGTGGGCAGGGGCTGGGATGGAATTCCCAGAGCAGCTGTGGCTGCCCCTGGATCCCTGGCAGTGCCCAAGGCCAGGCTGGACAYTGGGGCTGGGAGCAGCCTGGGACAGTGGGAGGTGTCCCTGCCAKGGCAGGGGTGGGATGGGATGGGCTTTAAGGCCTCTTCCAACCCAAACCACTCTGGGATTCTGGGATTCTCCAGATGTTGGGACTGGTGCAGGAGAAGGAGAGGATGCTCCGGGCAGAGAAATTGCACAATGAGCTAAACCAGTGTGCAGGGGAAATGTGTCCAGCCCACTAAAGCCAGGCTCAGCGAGGCAGGACCCAGGCTGAGCTCAGCAGGTGCTCTGGGTGAGCCTGAAGAATGAAAACATGCTGTGAGTGTCCCATCCCTGCATCACCCCATGGAGATACCTCTGCACCTCAAGGGATTCCACAGGATCTTTGAGGTTGGAAAAGAGCTCTAAGATGGAGCCCCATTAACTGCCAGGTCCCCAATAAGCCATGACCCCAGCACGGACACTTCAGCTGAGGCCAGTGAACCCACCGCAGCGCATCACAAACAGAGACAGATGCATTGGGGTGCCTTAACTGGGAGCTGCCACCCATCCTCAGCAGCAAAATATTTAGGGAGTGGAAAAAAATCCCCTCAGTCCCCATCTGCAAGAAACAGGTGAGAGCTGCTGTTATCTCATTTCCCCTGCAAATTCTAGTGGTGTAAAACTGCTCAGCTGTGCACAGTTCACCCCTCTGGTTCAGACCTGAAGGGATGTAAAGCAGGTAAATGGATTTCAGGCAGCCCCTGTGGCTTCTGCATCGGAGTACCTCAATTTTTAGGATTTCAGGTGCAGGTGTGAGGCAGCACAAGGATCARGACTTGAAGAGTGAGCGYGGTGAGTATTGGTCCTTTTCAAAAATCCCATTCAGTATCTGCCAGAGCTCCAGGAGCATTTGGACACYGCTCCCAGGGATGCCCAGGGTGGGACTGTTGGGGTGTCTGTGCAGGGCCGGGAGCTGGACTGGATGATCCCTGTGGGTCCTTCCAGCTCAGGGTATTCCCTAATTTTATGATTCTACCATTATGAGACTTAAATAATCACACAAATCCTCGGTGAAAAGCTCCCTGTGAATGTCTCTGTGGGTGAGTGAGTTGTGTGTCTGTGCACAGCCGCTGGGAGCTCCTTCACCCTCAGCAGGCAGCTGTGATTGGTGGCTCAGCATCTCCTCTGCCCCACTTGGCAGGCTCCTGGAGCGTTCCTTGCTTTCCTTTTCAAAATCCCCTCTCACGTTTCCAAGTGAAATCTCTCTTAAGGAAACAATTGAGAATCGAGGCTGCGGTGCCAGAAATCACAGAGCCCTTGGAGCTGATGCACAGGCAAGGAATGAGAGGAGCTGGCAGAGCAGGGATCCAGCACAGCAGCTCCAGAAGCTCATCAGCCTGAGAGAAGGAAGCCAGCAGGAAACACAGGGGGAAGGCCAAAAAACACAACTGTGCTGACTGGGAGGAAACGGCTTGGAAAGGAGAAATCCAGGTCTGGAGGAACGTGCCCAGTGGCTCCATGACTCYGGAGCTGCAGGAAGCACTGCCTCGCCCAAGCCCTTCATCCCTGCAGAATCCAGCCACGGCTCCTCTGTGAGCACAGGGCTGGGTGTGAGCAGCTCGTGCCCGGGCTGGGCTCCCTCCCTGCAGGGCTCGGGGGCAGCTCRGGAGCTGGGGGTTGGCAGTGCCAGTGCTGCTGGTGCCCAGCACCCTGAGATCCCACACTGCTGGTGTGTCCTGGGGCACAGCCACGGCCTGAGGGACAACTGTGGGGACACGAAAGGGACAAAGACCCTGGGATGACAGCACATCCCTGTGCACCGCTCTTCCCCAGGCAGCTCTGGCCTCTGCAGAGAGCTCCAGCCCTGGGGCAGTGCTGGTTCCACCAACATTCCTGCTCTGCACAGCGGGTGTTTGCACCCAGAGCTGCACCAGAGTGCGTGCACAACCTCCGGGTGCTGGTGGTGACACTGCACAGAGACCTGTCTGCAAAACCTGACCTGGAAAACACAGGGAGCAGCTGCTGAGGTGTCCAAGACCCACAAGGAGGAAGAGAAGAGAAGAGAAGAGAAGAGAAGAGAAGAGAAGAGAAGAGAAGAGAAGAGAAGAGAAGAGAAGAGAAGAGAAGAGAAGAGAAG
>RAHM01000253.1:288062-300376 GCA_003713295.1 Parotia lawesii
GAGAAGAGAAGAGAAGAGAAGAGAAGAGAAGAGAAGAGAAGAGAAGAGAAGAGAAGAGAAGAGAAGAGAAGAGAAGAGAAGAGAAGAGAAGAGAATTTCACTTGGAAGGGAGGTACAATGAGCATCCGATACCAGGTCAATGTGGACCTAACGAGCATTTGCTCATTAAACACCCTGCAATCCATCAGGCAGGAGAGAAGCAGGACCCAGAGTGGGTGGAACTGGGAATGGGACCAAGCTGGAGCAGGCACAAGGCACACCTTTATATGGAGAGAGGAACTTCATGACTTTAACTAAAACAATTATGGACCTAGAATTTTGGACAAGCACTTTGATTCAAGCTCAGACATTGCCCAGGCAGCAGGAAGGACCTCAGGGCAGTGGGAGTACCCAGAAGTTCAGAAATTATGCCCCAGATCTTCATCCTGACTTCAGCAGGGAGGAGGAGAGCACAGCCAGGGCAGTACCTGCTGCTCCTGTGGACACAAACCTGCAGGTGATTTCTCCAGCTTAGGCACAGCCCTGCTGGGACTCTGGATCCTCAGGAAGGTTCATGTCACATACCCTGGGACACACTGAGCCACTCATGATTTGGGAACCACTTTGTCTGTGTGAGAGAGGGAGGGAGGCAGCAGAGGCCACCAAACCCAGCACCAGCAGAGCCTGCAGAGCCCCAGCTCCTCTGTCCCTCACCTTTGGCAGCTCATCATCTTCAGGAGCTCATGCTCCCTGGAAGCATTTCCCTGTGTGTGGGGACAGCCCAGTCCCATTTTCCGGAACAGCAGCCAGGTCCCTGTTAAGGACAGGCACGTGCCAGGGCAGTGGCTCCCAGCCCTGCTGCTCTCCTCACTCTGGGAGCTCTTGTTTGTCTCTTCTGATGCCAAGACTCTTTGCCCACGGGCTGCTCTCAGCCCTCTCAGTGCTGGTCCATCCATCAGGGAGCTCCGAGGTAGGAAGAGATTAAACCATGATCCTTCCCCCAACCCAGCTGCTGCTGGCAGGGCCCCAAGGGAGGACACGGCTGGCCAGGKTTTGGGTCCACGAGGAGTGTGGGACCTTGGGCAAACCCCTCTGTGTGTCCTGCTCCTCTGTCTGGGGAAAGCTGCCRTGATTTCTTGTCACTGGCGTTCAGCAGTGCCTGGCTGGGTGGGGGGAACCACATCTGGAGGCTTTGCATCCAAACTTCTTCTCCCAGATCTCGTGGAGAGTCTCCATGTTTCCCAAAGCACTGTCCATGAACAAGGAGCTCCACAGCCCCTCGGGTTCCTCCTCCTCCTCCTCTGCAAGGCATGGAATAGGAATGACTTTGTTTACTCACCACATTTAAGCCTCGTTCCCCCTTAGCTTCCTGCTTGTTCAGACTGTTCCCTCTTTATCTCCCCAGACAATCTCCATTGCCTTTGTTTGCCTTCCAGAAAATCCCTGCTCTAACCAGGCAGGAGGAAAAGCAAATTCAGCGGCTTCCTCTCACAAAGGAGGAGTTTGGAGGAGGCAAAGCCCAGGGCAAGGCAGCCCTGAGGTGTTTTGCTCACACCACGAGCCACAGGAGTGGGAAGTGCTCAAAGCCACCTGTGCTGCATCCAGATTGTTCTGCGGAGTGGGAGGGGGGATCACACCCAGGAGAGGCTGCCTTGGCCATGTGGAGAAGCAATGGAAACTTGTGGGGTTTTTAGAAGAGCAATTTTTTTGTTGGTTCTTCTGAGTGGCTCTGAGCAACCCCCAAACACACTCWCAGCTCACCCCAGGAGTCCCCATCCTCACCAGCCCTGCACCAGCACTGGGTGGAAATTCAGGAGAGCCTGGGCTCCCTCCTGCCCGCTGGCACTGATTTATCGGGGTGATGAATTACCAGAGCTGTTTGGCCATTCCACCCTGGAGCAAGGAGGGCTCTCCCAGACTGTGCCTGGGCATGGCTGGGGTGAGCCCAGAGCAGGCACCACCCCAGAGCTGTGTCCTGGCTCACCTGGGCTGGGGGGAGGACAGGCACCTGTGAGGGTGCACAACCTCTGGGTGTTGCTGGTGACACTTCCCAGGGGCCTGTCTGCAAAACCTGACCTAGAAAACACAGGGAGCAGCTCCTGGGGTGTCGGGAAGGCGCGGGAAGGCGGGGGAAGGCGCGGGAAGGCGCGGGAAGGGAAGGGAAGGGAAGGGAAGGGAAGGGAAGGGAAGGGAAGGGAAGGGAAGGGAAGGGAAGGGAAGGGAAGGGAAGGGAAGGGAAGGGAAGGGTCAATCCCTCCCTGTTGCTCCACAGTCTCAGTGTCCATGTTTGTCCCATGCCTCCATCTTGTTTCCCCTTGTCCCTGACTCCCAGGGCTCTCCTCTTGTCCGAACTCTCCAGGAACAGCCCATCCTTTAACCTCTCAACCCTCCTTGCTGGCCCATCTTGTCCCGCACCAGCCCTTCACCACCTCACCAATGGAAAGGGCTGAGTCAGTGGTGGGGAGAGATCTCCAGGACCGGGAAGAGCAGCTTGGCAGGAGCTCCAGGGCTGGGAAGAGCAGTGGGGCAGGATCTCCAGGACTGGGAAGAGCAGCAGGGCAGGAGCTCCAGGATTGGGAAGAGCAGCAGGGCAGGAGCTCCAGGATTGGGAAGAGCAGCAGGGCAGGAGCTCCAGGATTGGGAAGAGCAGCAGGGCAGGATCTCCAGGACTGCCTCGCTGCAGGGCTGGCAGGAGCTCGGCGGGCAGGGAGAGGCGCGGGGGTGTTTTGATATTTTAATTATTTTTGTATTTTCCTCCTAATTACCGCCACGTGCCCCGTGCGTTCGTGAGAGATTCATTAACTCTGTGCTTTAATCCAAATAAACAATCACCTCCTTCTGCCCCTCCCTGGACCCCGACACCTTTTTATCCTTGAAAATTCCTCAGGCAGGAGCAGCATGAGCCCCTCAGCTCGGGGGGAGGCTGCCCTGGCTGTGGTTCCCCTCTTAGCCCAAAGGGAAGAAATAATGATGGAATTTAACAGAGTCAAACGTGCTGAGGGATGTGAAGGGAGATACTTTGTAATGTAGAAGCAAAACAGGGCAAAATTACCATCTTAATTGTATTAATGTTGCCAATTACAGGCAGAGCCCRTGTCGCTCAGCGGGAGCATTCTGGGAGAGAAGGAAAGACAAATTATCTGCAAACTCCTTATTTTGTCTTTGTGAATTACCACCCCAAGGTCCTTAATTGAATCTCTAGTCCTGATCAGTGAACATTGTTCAGGGAGTGAATTAAGGAAGGCCCTCCAGGCCTGCTTTGTTTTGTCCCAATTAACACAACCACCAGATTTCTTCTTCTTTTTTTTAGGTTTTTTTGTGTTTTTAAATGACTACATGGTGAAGAGTTAAGTTGGAGAAGAGAAGCTGGGCTTAAATAATTTAATTTCTGCCCGCAGCAGAGCTGGATGAATGCGTTGGGTGCGCGGATGTCACCGTGCAGGTTGAGCCACCCCTTTGAGCACCACCGGAACGGGACAAAAAGCTGCTGAGGGCCCCGTTGGGAGCGTGGAACCCCCTGATACCTCCCCTGGTGGGCTCCTGCTGTGTCCCCATGTGGAGGGGAAGTCACAGGGACAAAGCCTTGTCCTTGGTGAAGGATGGGACACCCCACAACAAGGTGTTGCTGTCCCCAAAACCACTGTGAGAGTGGCAGAGCTGCCCTTGGCCCAGCTCTGTGGAGTTGGTGCTGCTGGTGTTGAGAGTTTTGTGCCGTAGAAACACAGAGGGGACGGAGCTGTCCCTCCCTCTGAGCCAATGCCAGGGATAAGCACCAGCCTCGAGAGTGGGGATGTGCCCTGTCCGCTTCTGGCTCTCCTCACGCATGATCATTTTAGGCACTGCTCGGTCCAGAGTGATCTATTTAGGGGAAATTCCCAAAAGCACAGTCCAGCTTGATCGGTCCTTTTGATTTTAATGCATAAATTTGTGTGCTCCAGGAATATTTTGAAGTCTCTCTGAGTCTGTTTGTTCTCTTATTTAGTAAAGAAAGGAAGCAGCCACAGGTGAGTTTTCCTGCATGTGACTGGGTCGGACCTGCAGCCTCTGGAATTCTTTAAGTTTATTGAAGTTTTGACTGAAAGAGGGGAAATTTAGGTTAGGAATATGGAGAAATCCTTCCCTGGGAGGGTGSKGAGGCCCTGGCACAGGGTGCCCAGAGCAGCTGTGGCTGCCCCTGGATCCCTGGCAGTGTCCAAGGCCAGGCTGGACAGGGCTGGGAACAGCCTGGGCTAGTGGAAGGTGTCCCTGCCCGTAGCAGGGATGGAACAGGATGGGCTTTGAGGTCCTTTCCAACCCAAACCATTCCATGATTCTGTGCCTAACCCAAGCCATGTAACTTAGGGTTAGCCCAGTCTTGTATTGCTTAAAAATTACAACATTAGAAGTGGAAAAAAAATAAAATAAAAACCCCCAGATGTAATAGGTTCCACAGAGCCTGATTCCCTGTATTTTACTCTGGAAAGATGAGTTGGTTCTGCTCCTGGTTCCACACTCTTGGACAGTGAACAGCGGGGATTTGGGATTACAAGGAACTGACTGTTTTGATCTGGGCTGGGTTTTATTTGGGGGATTTCCTCCTTTCCCCCGCAGCGTCTCGAGCCTGTCTAGGACAGGGCTGCACATCTGCCAGGGCTGTGGTCAGGAGAGAGCCTGGCGTGGCTGGGGAGGGCTGTTCCTCTGGAGAGAGCTCTCCAAGATCATCCCCAGCCCTCCCTTCGCGTTCCCTCTGTGTCCTCGTGTGCCTTCCACACTGTCAGTGTCATTTTCAGGAGCAAGGATCACTCAGGAGTGCAGGATCCAGCACGTCCTGGCCTTGGCCAGATCCTCAGGGTTCGTTTATAACAATTCCAGCAAAGTGCTCAGCACTTCTCGTGGGATGCCAAGGGAGAGGTGATGGCAGGAGAGCCCTGGATGGGATTCCTGGAGAGGAAGGGGATGATCCTCTGGAGCTGAACTCCCTCAGCCCGGCCACAGGCACAACTGGGAGCCCTGCTGAGGGTGTGCAAAGAGGCACGAGGGGCCATCTGACCAGTCAAAATAAATGCTGTGGAATTCTTTCCATTGTATCCCACTGAATGCAGAAGCTTGGGTGATGAAGCCACRAATTCCAGAGCTGGGGCACCTGGAACGGCGCCGGTGAGGAAGGGGAAAAAATATTGCAAAACATAATGATCAAACAGTGGGGGAGAGCGAGGAGCGTGAAAACATCAAAAGTCATGGCAATTGTTTTGGATGAGAATGTTTTTAAGAGTCCCTGTTTGTGTTGGACAGGAGGGTTCGCTTTGAACAATAGGTGAACTTTGCAAGGCAGGCAAAATCCACTCTCCTCACTACGAGGAGCTGCTTTTCTCAAAAAAATATGTACAGATGTTTATAAAAATGGGGGAAAATGGGAAAACAAGTGTCTTSTTGTTTTGCTGTCTTCCCCTGGTGTTTCTCTCCCACTGCTGGGGATAGGGCTGGGTGGGATTTGCCCTTTGTTGGTTGTRGGGATGAATTCCCCGGGCTCCCGACTCTCCAGGTTCAGGCACAGACACACACACGGCACCAGGGTCCAGACCTTTCTCCCTGTGCCACCAGGGTTACCTGGCACCCTTGGGTAACCCCATCCACTGCTCCTACACTATTTCTGGGTTCGTGCTTATTTTTGATATTATGAAGGTGCCCAGGACACTTTGGATTTGYGTTTGTGTCTCACCAAGGCATTGGCACGCAGAGATTTGGCCCCGTGGGTCAGGAATGGGGACACTGCAGCTAAATCAGGCTGGAGAGGCACCACTGGCCCAGGGCTGGGGCTCCTGCTCTGCACGGCTCTCCAGGGGTCTGGTGGAGGCATCTCCAGTTCTCCTGAGGTGGGCTGGGGAACGCTCTCACAAAATTCTGCACTTTCACTCCTCTGCGTGAATTTGGGTTGCAACCAGATCTGTCCACTCTGCTGCCCAGGGAGTGGCCGTGGCTGAGGAGCCCTGGGGTCTGTCCTGGGTGCCTGTCTCACACGGCCCCTGATGTGACACAGCAGGACAGGAGATGTTGTCCCTTCCCCTTCCACAATAACCCACAGCACGGGCAGGATGAGCTGTGCCTGTGTCGCTGTGGTACCGCGGCCGGAGAGAAATCACGACACGAAAGTCCAAGTCCAGGGAGAATGGAGCGAGCAAGAGCCCCGTTTATTAATTAAAGACCGCTTATAAACTTGGTTCGCAAAGATGACAGGAAAACCATTGGTTCTCTGAACAGCCACCCCTTGTCCTATTGGCCAAAGCTCACAACACCTACATCAAAATATTTTTTTCAATGTGTACCACAACAATTCTGCAAAACAGACCCCAGGTGCACAGATAAAGATAGTTTACAAAACCGTCTTTGCTGTTTTCATCTAGTCTATGTGTGAAAGCAATGCTCTCACAGAATATTGAGAAAAAGCTGAAGAATTTCTCTGCTTTTAACTTTTTAGCATCCACATGCCTGCTCTTAGCAGGTCCTTGAGTTCAGTCTAGATGGTCAGGGTGGCATCTGTGTCACGGAATCATGGAATGGTTTGGGTCGGGACCTCAGAGCTCCACCCCATGTCATAGTCAGGGACACCTCCCGCTAGCCCAGGTTGCCCAGGGCCCAGCCAAACAGCTCTGAGCAAAACCTCTGACATTGCAATTTTGGTTTTGCTGGAGGTGTGCCCCAGCTGCCGGGGGCTGGAGGGTGACCAGAGGCCCCAGAGCAAGAGGGACCAGGCTGGTGATGTCACAAAAGTGCCACGGCTGGCCCAGCAGGAGGTTCCTGCAGAYAGGGAAGGCTGGGATGTGTCTGGGAACGCGGAGCTGCCCCTGGTGCTTCCCGCTGCCCTCACTGGAGCTGCTCCATCCCGAGCACACAGCAGGGCCACTCAGGGCATCTGCTGCTTTTCCCTGTGCAAGAGACAACCTGGAGATGCTCCATCAGCTAGAAATATTTCTCCAGTGCTGATAAATGTGGGATGTTCGTGGCAGCAACCAGCAAAGGATGCAATGCCCAGAAGAGCCYAGGCAGAATTTTGTGCCTTTTTGTGCAGACATCAAAGGAAAGCAGCACCACCCTGGGCCGCAGCCCCTGAACTGCTCCTGCCTGTGCTCCCTTCATGGAAAACACCCTCACCTCACCCCTGCAAGGACCTGCTGACCTCCCACCAACACTGGGGCAGCCTGGTGGCCCTGCAGGACATGGGCTGGTCAAGAGGACTTTCCCCTGTGGCCCCCCAACAATGGTGAGCTGTTCCTGGAGTGCCCCATACACTCCAGGATGCATTGGCCTCACAAGTTAAATATTTAGTCTTTCCTGAATCCAAATACTTCCCCAGCTCCTGGTTTTGTTGTTTTCACCCACTGGGCTTTGTTTCACTGGACTGGAGCGGAGGGGTTTGGAGATAGGGACTCTATTCTTGGCAGAAAGGGGAGGATTATGAACATTCCTTATCTCGGGAGTGGATTTTATTGTATGCCACCACTCAGGGTAACCTTAAAATAAAAGCCCTGCTCTGCCATTCTGGGCGCTGTTTTGGCTGCCAGCCACCTGCACAGCTCTGGGAGCACAGACACAGCCCCGGGGTCACCGGGGCCACTTCCACCCCTCTCCTGCCTCTCTGCCATCCACTCACAAAGGCACTCACAAAAGGATGGAGCATCCAGCACATCCCTTGGAGCTTGGTTTCCAGCAAACCAGGGGTTAAAGCCCGTTTGGCTGCTCCTCCAGCTGCAGGGAAAGGGGCATAAATGTATAAATTATGGGGTTTCAGAGAGAAAAGCAGTTTGCTTTCCATGCAGAGAGGGTTCCCGAATCGCGGTGTTCCCAGAGTTCCCAATCACGATGTTCCCAGAGTTCCCAATCCCTGTGTTCCCAGAGTTCCCAATCCCTGTGTTCCCAGAGTTCCCAGTCCCTGTGTTCCCAGAATTCCCAAACGCGGTGTTCCCAGAGCTCCCAATCACAGTGTTCCCAGAGTTCCCAATCACGGTGTTCCCAGAGTTCCCAATCACGGTGTTCCCAGAGTTCCCAATCCCTGTGTTCCCAGAGTGTCCCCTAATCCCTGTGTCACCTTTCTGACACTTGTTACATCTCCACAACCAGGGGCTTTGGACATGAGGCTTCCAGGCTTCTCTCTGTAAAATGTGCTCTGCGGAGTCCTGTATCCATGACTATCCACGGCTTCCTGCTTGCAGCTTTCCTGGTGGAAGTTGTCCCTGCCCACGGCAGGAGGTTGGAATGAGATGGTTGCTGAAGTCCCTTCCAACCCATCCCAACATTCCAATGTTCTGTGGCTCCATCCAGCTTAACAGAAGTGTTCCTGCAGGAAGGATGGGAACTGGGTTACAGTTTTCACGTTTTGTCCTTGGGTTTGGATATCATCTATAAAGTATAAGCCTCACGTTAAAAAAAACCCTGACAAAACAACAAAACAAAACAAAACAAAACAAAAACAAAACAAAAACAAAAAAAACCCAAAAAAACCCAACAAAACAAAACCCAAATCCCAAAAACAAAACAAAACAAAACAATGATAAAAAAGAACAAAAAAACCAACAAACCAAAACCCCAAACCAAAACCAAACCAAACCAAAACAATGACAAAAAACAACAAAAAAACTCCAACCAAACAAAACCCAAAACCAAAACAAAACCCCCAAAACCACAAAAAAACCCCAAACTAAAACAGCCTGAACAAACAAAAAACCCCTCTACCTATTCCTATCCCAAAGTCGCCGTGGGGCAGCTGTGTCACCTGCTCTGGCAGAAAACAGACTCCAAATTAAAAGCAGCAGCCCAGGAAGCAAACAGGTCGCACACCTCTATCCCGTGCCTAATTAAGGGTACTTAGATCCTGACATTACTGAACAAAGGTAATTTCTCTTTCTGTCTCCTTTTCTGTAAAAAAAATTAAAAAGGCATGAAAATTGCAAGTCTTTATAGAGGAACAGGGAGTGTGGATGTGACAGGCAAGGAATTTGCTCGGCTGCTTTGGGAATGTGCAGGATTTTCTCTTGCTGTTTGCTGGGTCTCATAAAAGCCTGAGACATTTTTGTTTACAGTGTGGATTGGGGGTCCCAAAACATGCAAGAAGTTGGAACCCAGTTGTGTTCGTGTCTCCAGCCTCAGCACTGCACAACAGGCCCTGAATTCCATRAATGTGAGGCTCAGCCGGGACCTCTCCACCCCAATTCCGTCCTTTTTCGCCCYGAGGAGTTCATTGTGACACATGGTGCCAAAATGTCCCAGTCACAGCCGGGGGTCTCACCAGCTCCTGCCTGGAACCGAGAACTGGAGTCACCTCTTGTGGATGGTGGAGGAGCAGAGCCAGGAGACCTCTGCAGCAGAAAGCATGGAAGGAAGGTGATCTCCATCCTCATCCTCAGATCCATCCTTTTACATGGAATCCCAGAATGGGTTGGGTTAGAAGGACCTCAAATCCCATCCCACCCCTGCCATGTCAGGGACACCTCCCACTGTCCCAGCCCCATCCAGCCTGGCCTTGGACACTGCCAGGGATCCAGGGGCAGCCACAGCTGCTCTGGGAATTCCATCCCAGCCCCTCCCCACCCTCCCAGGAAACAATTCCTTCCCAAAATCCCATCCAGCCCTGCCCTCTGGCACTGGGAAGCCATTCCCTGTGTCCTGTCCCTCCAGCCCTTGGCCCCAGTCCCTCTCCAGCTCTCCTGGAGCCCCTTCAGGCCCTGCAAGGGGCTCTGAGCTCTCCCTGGAGCCTTCTCCTCTCCAGCTGAGCACCCCCAGCTCTCCCAGCCTGGCTCCAGAGGGGCTCCAGCCCTGGAGCAGCTCCGGGGACTCCTCTGGGCTCTCTCCAGCAGCTCCAGGTCCTGCTGATGTTGGAATTCCCAGCTCTGCAGGTGAGGTCTCACCTGAGYGGGGCAGA
The DNA here is from genome assembly GCA_003713295.1 of Parotia lawesii. Classification (NCBI taxonomy): domain Eukaryota; kingdom Metazoa; phylum Chordata; class Aves; order Passeriformes; family Paradisaeidae; genus Parotia; species Parotia lawesii. The sequence goes on from RAHM01000253.1 coordinate 297,934, forward strand.
GGGGCAGCATCACCTCCCTGCCCTGCTGCCCTCGCTGGGGGCTCAGCCCGAGGCCAGGGGCGTTTCTGGGCTCCCTGTGGCCAGCTCACACCCCGCTCTTCACTCCCCAGCACTGCCAGGTCCCTCTCAGCAGGGCTGCTCTCAATCCCTTCATCTCCCAGCCCGCATCGATTCCAGGCATTGCCCTGACCCCGCTGCTGATCTTTGCTGGTGAGGGGTGAGATGCAGCCCAGTGCTGCAGGTGGGTTTGACAGGAGCAAAAAACTCATCCAGATCTCAAAGACATCCCGAGGGAAGATTCATTTTTGGTTATTTTCAGAATATCTGAGAAACGGATAAACAATACCCTGTCAGGATGTTTTCTGCACTTCTCACTGGAGAAGTTATCATCTAAGAGTTGAAGTGTCTGAGATTTTCACAGATTTTAATTGGCTGATCTCTGTATACAGTGCATACAGGGCTTTTTCCTCTGAACAGGCTGAGTAGGGCAACAGGCCCACTCATCCTCCCTGGATCACCACGAATTTAGTGCTGTAGAACAACCAGAGAGCAGAATTTGCTCTCCATGTACAAAGCACCCAAGGCAGGGAGGGAAAGGAGCAGCCTGTGTGCTCYGAGTGGGGCAGAAGTGGCCTTGAAAGAGTGAGGATTGCTGTGTACCAGCCCAAAATCCGCTTCCCTGCTGCAGCAGCTTCCAGAGCTCCTTCAGGCCCGCCCAACCTCTGGAGAAGAAGCAAAAGTCTTTGAGGCAGCGCTCTCAGGCACCTCTGTGATGGGCAGGTCGCCCCCCAAGAACCTTTGCAAGTCCCAGGGCAGCCCAGCTCCCGATGGACCATCTCGGTGTGGCCAAGAGCAGGTGCTGGAACCTGCAAACACCTCCCCTTGTCAGCACAGCCCCTCTTGGCCCCTGAACCTCAGCTCAGAGCAGGTCCACGCTGGCCAGGCTGAACTCCGGGCAGACAACGACACCTGAAGGCAGCAGGCTGGGTGCTGGCAGCCGTGGCAGGGCTCCCCTGAGTCATCCCGGGCTGTTTACAGCCTCTCCCACTCCTCTCCTCCTGCCAGCGGCTGACAGGCACGGCTGGTTAAACTTCACAGGAGCGTGGCTAATAATTAGCAGAGCTCAGGAAGACCTTGCTCGCAGCTCTGTTGCGTGAGGAGGTGTTAACAGGAGCACATGAGCAATGAGAAATGCTTGGCACGGGCAGCAGCTGGAGGACGCTTCCCCCTCGCTCCAGCAGCATCTCCAGGGCTCCAGGCTGATGTCACCGGTGCCTGGAGGCTCCTCTTGCTCTCTGCTTCGCCATCTGCCTTCTGTTCCTGGCACTGAGGGGCCCTGAGGATGGCAAAGCAGGCTCCAGTGTGGAGGGGACAGTCCCCCTGGTGCTGGCTCAGCCTCTCCTGCTGGCTGCAGGGAGGTGCAGGCAGCCTCCAGCACAGCCTGGAGTGGATTCCCCACTGCCCTGCTCTTGTGCGAGCTTCCYTGTGTTCCCAGAGTTCCCAATCGTGGTGTTTCCAGAGTTCCCAGTCACGGTGTTCCCAGAGTTCCCAATCATGGTGTTCCCAGAGTTCCCAGTCCCTGTGTTCTCAGAGTTCCCAGTCGCGGTGCTCCCAGAGTTCCCAATCACAGTGTTCCCAGAGCTCCCAAATGCGGTGTTCCCAGAGTTCCCAATCCCTGTGTTCTCAGAGTTCCCAATCGCGGTGCTCCCAGAGTTCCCAATCACGGTGTTCCCAGAGTTCCCAGTCCCTGTGTTCCCAAAGTGTCCCCTAATCCCTGTGTCACCTTTCTGACCCTTGTTACATCTCCTCCTTTGTGTGTGTGACAGTGGCCAGCGCTCTCCAAGCCTGTCCTGCCCGCCTCGGCCTTGCTCCCCATCAGGAGCATCCCCATCCACTGGCTGGGGCAGCTCTGCTGTCCCCCTGCTCGGTCCCCCTCACTCATCCTCCGGGCAGTGTCCCTCACCAGGGTGTCCCCGGGAGCTCCGTGGCTCTGGGCCGCAGCTCCCAGCGCTGTCATCGACTCCACCAATCCATTCCTTCGCTCCTTTTCCTTCATCAGAAACTCCCTGAAAAGTGGCTGTAGTCAGGTGGGGGCCGGTCTCTTTCTCCGAGCAACAACTGACAGAACGAGAGGACACGGTCTGAAGCTGCGCCAGGGGAAATATAGGCTGGATATTAGGAAGAAGTTTTTTACAGAAAGAGTGATGAAGTACTGGAATGGTCTACCCATGGAGGTGGTGGAATCACTGTCCCTGGATGTGTTTAAAAAGAGATTGGATGTGGCACTCGGTGCCATGGTTTAGTTGAGGTGTTGGGGCATGGGTTGAACTCGATCTTGAAGGTCTCTTCCAACCTTGTGATTCTGTGTTCCTGTGATTTTCATCTCAGCTTCATCTTCCTCCATTTCATTCATAACCCTCCTCATTTCCAGCCCGCCCCAGCC